>JAODAL010012055.1:47500-97055 GCA_025379985.1 Phyllomedusa bahiana | reverse complement strand
CAAAAGGGGTAGCCTGCCATCCCATTCTCGGGGGTAGAGCCATAGGGACAGGGGCCCATCACGAAATCTGCACAGAAAAATTTTTGAGGCGCTGTGTTTTTGAAGTCCCGAAACTACCCCCCGAATTACCTACACCTGTTCAGCAGCCTCCCTTAGTTGAAGAATGGTGGGCTGTCCCATTGCCGGTGTCAACTGAGGTTCCACACCTGCCTAGGTCTACTGCAGGCTCCTGGATCAGCTGTATTGTTAGCTCCAAGGAGACATAGAGAGAGGGCTGATCTATGAGTGTGGAGCCAGAGGTCTGTGAAGCTGTGATGCTAATAGCAAAAGCAGGGGATGCAAGTGTCCTATCCCCCCTGCTCAGCATACAAATTTGCACATCTCCAGCAAAAAAAAACAGACCCTGTCAGAACAGACACAGGGCAGCTGTGAAGTGTTACATACTCAGGATGTGTCACTAATACAGCAGAGCATGAAGCATTCACATGCCCCCTGATCTGTAAAAGTATTAGTATAGTCACAGTTCCACGGGACACATCATGATTATAGTAACACACAGGGTCCTGCTGTCAATCTATTGATCAGCCTCACCTCTGTTTCTTCAATCTGTGTAGAGAGCAGGAGGAAGCAGGCCCCACACAGGATTAATCCAGGCAGCACAGACACAGAAGCCAGAGCCTTCCCCCTCCTTCCACTACAGAAGCATTCTGTGTGGGAGGGGCTCTCTGCTCTGACCTGTATTCAGAGGCTGATGAGTCATCAGACCTGACAGCCAGTGAGATAAGGATCAACAGGTGCTAAGAGTTTTGAGAAGTGATGTACTACTACTAATAGGGCTAACTTAAAATCAGTAGGACATTTGTAATGAACATATATTGCAAAGCTGCTTGTTTTTTAAAGATCTTTTAATTAAAACCCAATCATTGTAGCGAGACAACCCCTTTAATGACTCTCTTTGGGGAGAATGAGCAGAGAGGACAACATGCACCTGAGTGTAAGTCAAGAGACAGAAAACTAACTATAAAGTTCCACCTGCCTGGTTACCCTGTGCAATATCAATAAAACAACCACTCACACGCGTACTATCCATGAGGGTGGGGAGAGTGATTACTAGTATTAAATTGCATATAGATAAGGCCATACAAAGTGTGACAGTTGTATTGTTACATATGGTAACACCATGCTGGCTTACAACCAATTGATGACACCCTTATTACTCCATTGTCCTTGTTACATTGTGAGTTTCTACACTAACAATTTACAGAAAAAAATGCACAGAAAGATAGGATATTATTTACTTAAAAACAACCACAAGGATATACTTACAGCTCAATGTCTGGACAATAGACTAAACCCAGTAGGAGGCAATATAAGCCCCAGTGTTACTTGGGAGAGAAATAACAAGTGCAGATAACTAATGAGCAGCAGCTCACAAACGCGTCCACTAGGAGGTCAACTGAATAATAAAAAACTGCACATTGGATAAGTATCAGTTCACACCAGTATGCAAAAAAGGCACGATATTATACAAGGGGAGACTGCACAAATGCAAAAATACCAATAAGACAACCACTCACACGCCTATTACCCATTATATTGTTAGTGTAGGAATTCACAAGGTAATAAGGACCCTTGACGCGGGTTGCGGGCTTGCGGAATAAAGTGGCCACTGTGTCAACTAATACCTCATATTTGATATTTTTCCAGTATGTAGTTTTTTGCCTTAAATACTGGAGAACAGAGGTTGTCAGCAGTTTGTGTTGGACACCTGAAAAGTGCTGGGCAACCGCCCAATAGAATTGTAGAGGCGTCATAGGTTGTAAGCCAGCATGGTGCACCATATGTCCCTGCACAACTGGCACCCTTTATATCACTGGGTAATACCAATGAGCTTTTGGGTAACAATAACACAACTGGAGTTGCTTGAACCGGTTTATTTAATTTTTCTTCTGGAACAGATAGGATGTACAAGTTAGTCCCTCAACATTCAATCAGGATTCTCCTGGTACTCCAGGTATCTCTTGTCTCTCTCTAATGTGACAAGGTCTTCAGCAGCGCGCCTGTGGTACAGGAGTCTCTCTCTCAATCCACAGATGTATGTTTATAAAACTCTATGATGTTATTCATCGATATTGGTTATTGGTACTGCCAAAGTGAACGGGATTGGTGATTAACGAATTGTTGTGGCTATTTATACTGGAACAATTCACTATATATCCATGCCTGACAAAGTACCGCCGACAGTGTCCCGGCGCTGCGGTGGCCCGGGCGCTGTCGGCTATCTCTTCACTTGACTCCTCTGGAGCGCATACAAGTGAACAGATACCACTGCGGGGCAGAGAGCGAGCGCTCCGTGCTCCGCAGTGGACTCCGGGCGGCCGCATACTCGCGGCTGTCCAGAGTTTCCGGCACAGGCAGCGTGTGTCATCACGCTGCGTGCGTGGCCTGATGACATCACCCGCTTGTGCCGAGAAGACCGAGGACAGCACGCGGGAGACCAGACGGCGAGGAGGCGGAGCGGCGAGGGAGACGGAGCAGCGGGGAACCAGGTGTTTTTTTTTGTTTTAAAACGCGGCCTATGCCTGCCTATACCCTGCCTATACCTGCCTAGAGCCTGCCTAGTGGGGCCTATACCTGACTATAACGACCTATACCTACCTAGACCTGCCTATAACCTACCTAGGGGGACTATACCTGCCTATAACCTACCTAGGGGACTATACCTGCCTATAACCTACCTAGGGGACTATACCTGCCTATAACCTACCTAGGGGGACTATACCTGCCTATAACCTACCTAGGGGACTATACCTGCCTATAACTTGCCTATGGGGGCAATTACCTGCCTATAGCCTGCCTATGGGGACATATAGCTTCCTATACCTGCCTATAACAACCTATACCTGCCTATAACCTGCCTATGGGGGACATTAAACGGCCTATACCATCCTATCTCTGCCTATTGGGGACATTAACCTGCCTATACCAGCCTGTATCTACCTATGGGGGACATTAAACTGCCTATACCTGCCTATAACCTGCCTATGGGGGACATTAAACTGCCTATACCTGCCTATAACCTGCCTATGGGGGACATTAAACTGCCTATGTAATTTTATTGGTATTTATTTTTATTTTTGAAATTCACCAGTAGCCGCTGCATTTTCCACCCTAGGCTTATACTCGAGTCAATAAGCTTTCCCGTTTTTGTGGCAAAAGTAGGTGCCTCGGCTTATACTCGGGTTGGCTTATACTCGAGTATATACGGTAAATTATCCATTTGCTTCCTTTTTGGATTTTCTGGACAATTTAACCCTATGGGTTCGAGGGTGAGGACCTGTGCATATATACGTACATAGAGTAAAATTTTTGGTTTTGTGCTGCTGGCTTCTTCTTTGTATGTTCTCCATCCACACAACGTCTTTCCATGTCTTTCTGCACTCATGGTGGTCCTGGCACCTAATGTCTGCATCATCTAAACCTCCCAGGCTCCCCTCCAACACTTCACCCATGCTGCCTCAGTTCTCTGAAATATGTAACCCTGTAGAATCAAGCGAGCTCATATTTTTAAAGTGGTTGTTCCATATCAGACATTGATGGCATATCGCTAGGATATGCCATCACATTAAGATAGCTGCAGGTCCCAGAGGTCAACGAAACCTGAAACCAACCCAGTTTTAAACTGAGAGGTGGTCGGAACTCTCCTGTTGATTTCAATGGGAGTTCCAAGTACAGCGGAGCGCGCCTAATTGCTAACCCCTTGCTTTCAGTCACACACATAACTATCACTCCTTGCAGTTGGGCACTTACATGCTCTTATTTGTATATAGATGTACCGTCTGGGTGGCAGGTTCATCCACTTTTGTGTGCCGTACCCCATATTTATTAACCCCTTAACACCGAGGTCTATTTTTTTCTTTTTCACCTTCATTTTTTCCCCTTCGCCTTCCCAGAGCCATAACTTTTTTATTTTTTTATCTCCATAGACATATGAGGGCTTTTATTTTGCGGGACAAGATGTACTTTCTAATGATGTTATTTATATTACCATAGAATCTACTGGGAAATTGCAAAAAATTTCTAAGTGGGGCAAAATGTGAATTTTTTTTACTTGCGCCATGTTTGCGGGTGTTTTGCTTTTACGGCGTTCAATCTTCGATAAAAATGATGTGTTATCTGTATTCCATAGGTTGATACAAATATGACAATATCAAACATGTATGGTTTTTGTTATGTTTTGGTACCGTAAAAAAATTCCAAACATTTTTTCAAATTATTTTTGTAATTTGCGCGGTCGCGGCATTTTCTGTGACCAATAACTTTTTTTGTACTAACACCTATTGACTTGAGCGTGGGGCATTTTTTCCAGGCTGAAGTGTACTTTTTATTGCTGCCAGTTTGGAATGCATGCAACTATATTAAATTTATTCCAATTTTTATGGGATGTGAAATGATGAAAAAATCCCATAGTTTTGGAATTTGGATTTTTTTTCTTCTACGGTGTTCAGCGTACGGGATAAATGATGTTATTTATATTTTTATAGATCGGACTTTTACAGACACGTCGATACCAAATATGTGTAACTTTTTTAAAATTTTATTTTTTATTTTTAAAATGGCGAAAGGGGAGTGATTTGAAGCTGGAATATTTTTATTTTGTTTACACTTTAAAATATTTTTTCTTTTTACTTTAATAGTGTTGTATCACTACAAGGTTTGCTTTTTATGTTAAAGATCTTGCAAAAACAAGTCTCTTTGCTATATGTGTCCATTAACAGTGTCCTACCTATTGTGAGATATCCCCTCATGTATGGACTGCAACAGCCCCCCAGGTCGCTTTAGCTACAGACCTGTTTGATCTATCCTGATAGGCTGCCAGCACTGGTTGCTATAGCTACAGACCTTGCTTCTACTGCAGCCTAGTAGAAGCCAGTAAACACGCCCCTGAATTCAAAGTGAAACCGAGAAAACAGGATTGAGGTAAGATGAATCAATGTAGTGAGACAACCCCTTTAACTTTGAGTCCCCCTAGGGCACTTTCCCACTAGGGGGCGTGATCATTTATACAGCCTAATGCATTGTATAGACAATGCATTACGGTGTACAAAAATGGCCCAGGCAGGAAGTAGTAAAACAGAAAACATGGTGGCTATGGAAGCCTCCACAAGGCTTCCAGATGCCATGTTAAGCGATCTGGGCCCTGCGATTTCGCCGTCGGTGCCCTGATTGCAGTGAGGAATGGTGCTCGGCAGTGTTTCTCATTGCTTCAGATGCTGCAGCATAGATGGCCTAAGGGGTATAAACAGCACGGGATGACGCCGGGACTATCCCACGCTGTAACTGCTGAGTGTTAGCTGCAATTAGTAGCTAACACAGTATGGCTATGTAGCGGGATCGCAATCCATACTCATGCGTCCAATAAGTCTTTAAGTGGTTGAAGATGGCTGGACCACTTTTCACCTTTCATCTCAGCCCTAATTCCACATAGATTATGAGCTCCTGTGAGCAGAGTCCTTACTTCTTGTTTGACCTGATAATTTCTTTTTAACCACGTTTGCTTTTTTGTCTGTATCTTTACCCTCTACATTGTAGAATAATACTGTGGAGTATGTTGGGGCTATGTTAATAAAGATTCATTGGCCCCGCTGCATTGGAGGATATGCTGAGGAGTTTACCCGACGTTTCTTACTAATGGAGAACCTAACCGTGTCTCTCTCTTCTCTTTCAACCTTCTACCTGAATTGTCTCCTTCCCCGCACTGTCCCGAGTTTTTCCTTTTATCTTCACCAATTTTTTGTATCCATAAGTCACCTCTATTTACAAATACATGAATACAAGCGGCTCCATTACAGCTTGCTTCATTTCAGCTCCACGTCTGCTCGATAATCACCTGCCTACAAGTTTCAGATCCATTCGATGTGCTTTGAAGTTATTTTCATCACGCTGGTTTTCAGCCCAGTTCTGCAGTACCTCATTTCAGAGACGAACTCTTTATAGTATTGAAGGCATGCAAACGGGGAGGTAGGAGAACTTCAGGGACATTGACCTGTTTATACTGTGATCCGTACCGTGTATTTCCAGTTGCAGGTTTACAGGGCATCATGGGACTTGTAGTTCACAACAGGGGGGTACATATCACTGCATAACTGTAAGATTTAGGGCTCTGAAAAAGTTGAGTGACAACCCCTTTGGGAGACAGAATGCTTGCTATGTCCAAGGATTCAGCCATAGAACATCAGGGCTTGCAGATGCCCCTGGTGCCTGGCATGTGATGAGTGTGTGATCTTGGAAAAAAATCTTTTTCCGCGACCAGTGGCAACATTCTGGTCAACAGACCTTTGACAAGTCAAGTGTACTTGTGTTGGATATCCAGTGTATGTTCATATACAGTGGATCTGTACCTCAACCATCTGTGTCCTCTATAAGGAAATAATTGATCTCTTGATTTCATGATACACCTAGGGCAATATGTATGATTTTTGGCATCCAGGCACCATTTTTTTTTCGCATTAGTAGCGTAGAATGTGCCTGAATCTATGAACCTGCTCTACTGCGGGTCATAGATTTAGCACTTTCAAGCTACAAAGCAACAATTCAGGCTGAGGTAAACCACTTTTAAAGTGCTCTACCTGTTCCAGCAGTAATGCGCCTGGATTTGCCGATAAAAAGGCATAGTTTCGTATGGTTGTAGTGCAACACGCCTCCAGCACGCCCCCTGGAGTGCACCTGATTAAAAATATAAACACCAGGGCTGCGCCAGTTTTTGGGCTGAAAATACGCCAGACTTCTGGCACAGCCCCATACATACATGTTGCCCCTAATGTCTTCTTAAAACAGAAATCAATGACCTCCTGAACAAGGGCAGTTTTGACATGGTGGCTGCCCATCACTACCTGGAGCAATGAATGAGTTTCTGTGTTATGTCTGTATTGTTGATGTTTAGAGTGGGTGCATGACAACTGACCTGGCTGCGCACCTGAGCTCATAAGGTCTCTATGTAGCTCAGCTGAAGATGGTAATCTGTGCAGAGTATAGAAATTGGTAGGTTGTCTAGTTCAGTTGTGTTGGATTGTTCTGTTCTGCCTCTTGTTAGTTAATTTGTGTCAGGCTCAAGTGTCTTGTTTCTTTTCTCAGTCTGGTTTGGCCTAGTTTTGGACTTTGCAGTTTTTAAGAAATATAGATTAAGTTTTTGTTTAGTTTCTGGTGGGCACTGGCCAGGACTCACTGGGTCTTAAAGTCACTTTCTGTATGAGAGACAAATCTAGCTTAGGGATAGAGTTGAGGGAAAATCATTAGGGATATTTTCAGGTATAGAGGTTCTGGTGTTAGGGATAGTCATAGGCCGAGCATTTGAGGGAAAGTGTTAGGGAGCGTTAGCTAGGAACAATTATCAACATTACTCTTACCTTCCTGGAGTATACAAACGTTTAGTTCTCCACCAAACTGTGCACCTGCTGTCTGGGACCCAATCATCTAGTGAGACTTTGTCTTAATACGCGTTGTATTGTGACTGTTGGTGTGTTACGGGTGTCCCTGCGACCCCCGTGTCAGGTTGCAGACACACCCCGCACCGCCGCAGCGTCCCTAGCTGCGGCTGGTGCCGCAGCCCGGTACTCGGGCTGCGGCCATCCCGGCAGCTCTGTGTCCCACTTACCTCGCTACACTCCTGTTTCTGTCCCGGCGTGTGCTCATGCTGCCGGCCGGGTGCGCGCGCAGCACTACAGGAAAATTTAAGGGGACAGTGTGCTGGTGATTGGTCTCAACGGGCGCTGACCCTATTTAAGCTCTGCCCCTTCCTTAGCACCTTGCCGAATCGATAGTGCCCTGTGCCTAGAGGGAAGCGTTCCTGAGTGTTTGTTCTTCTACTGTTTTACCGTACCTTTTCTGCCTCCGTCCCTTGACCACGAACCATTGCCGCCTGTCCTGACCTTCTGCCTGTCCCCGACTACGAACCACTACCCCTGCACTGCCCTTTCCCGCCTGTCCCCGCTACGAGCCTGCTTCACGTTTTCTGTACCGCGCAACACCTCGGCTGCCACCGCAAGCAAGTCACGTCAGGGGTAGAAATCCGCCGCAGCAAGTCCATCCCGCTTTGCGGCGGGCTCTGGTGAAAACCAGACCTACTTAGACCCCGCTCCCTGGCGTGGCTTATACCATCGCTTGTGTTGGTTCATAGGATCCACTACCATATCCATTACAGTTCGATTCGGCCAATGGATCCCGCCAAGGTTGCTCTTTACCGCATCTCTGACATCACCATCATCTTGGCCCAAAACAGTCGAAACAGATCGCTCAGCAGACACAGACTTAACCAGCTGTCCTCTATGATGCAGCAGCTCCTCGCTACGCAGCAGCAGCAATCGGCTGCCGTGGCGCCTTCCGTGGCAGTCGCTCCAGGGATGTCCGCCGATTGTCTATGCCAACGAAATTTGATGGGGACCCAAAAGCCTGCAGGGGCTTCATCACCCAGTGTTCCCTCCACGTGGAACTTATGGCAGGACAATTCCCATCCAAAAGGTCCAAGGTAGCCTTTGTGGTGAGTCTCCTCTCCGGGAAAGCCCTGGCCTGGGCGACTCCCCTCTGGGACCGAGGCGATCCGGTCACTGCTGATCTTGTGACATTCCTGCAGAAGTTCCGCGGTGTCTTCGAAGAGCCTGCCCACGCTTCATCTGCCGAGACCACATTGCTGAACCTCCAGCAAGGGAACTCCTCCGTTGATGACTACGCCGTGCAATTCCGCACACTAGCTTCGGAGCTGGCTTGGAATGATGAAGCTTTGTGCGCCACCTTTAAGAAGGGCCTCTCCAGCCAGATAAAGGATGCTCTCTCCGCCAGGGACCCTCCGTCTTCCTTAAGCGAGCTCATCCACCTGGTGACCCGGTTGATATCCATTTCTCGGAGAGACGTGAGGAGCTCCGCAAAGAGCGTGACCAATCAGAACACTTTTCGTTTCTACCCGTCTTGCGCCGGTGTTTTCTTCGTTTCCACTGCCTTCTTCTCAGCCAGTCATGGAAGAGGCCATGCAAGTGGACAGAGCCCACCTGACTCCGCAAGCATTGACTCGACGACGTGAGGGGAACCTATGCCTCTACTGCAGCAGTCCCAAAACACCTCTTCAGTGGTTGTCCGCAACGTCCGGGAAACGCACGCACCTAGGCTTCGTGGGAGAGGCGTCCCTAGGTGTGAACAATCTCTCTCCTCGGCTTATGCTGCCAGTTCTGGTCACAACCAATTCCGGGATCTCGTTTCAACTGGCTGCCTTCTTGGACTCCGGATTTGCCGGGAATTTTATGGATGCTGCTTTGGCGGCTAAGTATCGTCTCTCGGTGGTCCACTTAGACCAACCCTTGGTCATCTCGTCCGTTAGTGGCGAACTCTTGAGTGACTCCATCCTGTTCCAAACTGAACCGGTGGTCCTACAAGTCGGAGCTTTACACATAGAGAAGATCGCAGTCTTCGAGCTCCCCCCGCTCTTCCTCGGCTTTCCTCCTGGGGCTTCTGTGGCTGCAGCATCACACCCCCATGCTCGACTGGAAGACTGGTGAAGTTTTGCGTTGGGGTCGAGATTGCCAGTCTCGCTGCCTGTCGGCACCTCGCCGGGTGCGCCCCATTCCTCCACCGTCTCCTCTCTAGCCCTTACCAGGCTTGCCACCACCGTATCAGGACTGTCGGGACGTCTTCTCCGAAAAGCAGGCACTCTACCTCCCCATCGTCCCTACGATTGTCCTATAGACCTGCTGCCCGGGACTAGTCCACCCCGGCGTAGGGTCTATCCACTCTCGGTTCCCGAGACACAGGCTATGTCGGCCTACATTAAAGAAAATTTACAGAAAGGCTTCATCCGCAAATCTACTTCTCCGGCGGGTGCCGAATTCTTCTTTTTGGAGAAGAAGGATGGTTCCTTGCGTCCTTGCATCGACTACCGCGGTCTCAACAAGATCACGATCAAAAATCGGTATCCTTTACCTTGATTACGAACTCTTCAATGGTCTCCGCGGAGCTAAAGTCTTCTCCAAATTGGATTTGCGGGGGGCCTATAATCTCGTCCGGATCCGAGAAGGCGACAAATGGAAGACGGCCTTCAATACTTGTGATGGGCACTTCAAGTATTTAGTGATGCCCTTCGGCTTGTGCAACGCGCCAGCAGTCTTCCAAGACTTCGTCAATGACATATTCAGAGATCTTCTGTATGTCTGCGTGGTTGTCTACTTGTTTGACATTTTGGTGTTTTCGCCTGATCTGGAGACCCACCAGTCGCATGTGCGCCAGGTCCTGAAACGTATGCGTGAGAACCATCTTTATGCCAAACTAGAAAAGTGCCTGTTTCACCAGACCACACTCCCTTTCCTCGGATATATCAGATCGGACAAAGGCCTGCAGATGGACCCAACTAAACTCTCCGCCGTTCTACACTGGCCACGACCCGTCGGCCATACAGCGCTTCTTGAGCTTTGCAAATTACTACAGGCAGTTCATTCCACATTTCTCAACGTTGGTGGCACCGATTGTGGCTCTTACCAAAAAGCATGCCAACCTGAAACTGTGGCCTCCAGCCGCCGAAGAAGCCTTTTCCAAGCTGAAAGCAGCATTTGCCTCTGCACCTGTGTTGTCGCGACCTGATACCGAGAGCCCTTCTTCTTAGAAGTAGACGCCTCTTCCGTGGGGGCTGGGGCGGTCCTCACCCAAAAGGGACCCAAAGGCAAGACTCGGACCTGTGTGTTCTTTTCCAGAACATTTTCACCGGCGGAGAGGAACTATACCATCGGGGATCGGGAGCTTCCGGCCATTTAAGGGTCGCTCTGGAGGAGTGGCGCCACCTCCTGGAGGGTGCTCAATATCCTGTGAATATCTACACAGACCACAAAAATCTCCTCTACCTCCAGACAGCGCAACGTCTCAACCCACGTCAAGCATGGGGCTCTCTGTTTTTCGCCCGGTTTCAATTATGTTATCCATTTCCGACCCGGCAGAAAAGAACGTCAAGGGCCGATGCCCCTTTCCCGTGCCTCTGACGTAAGTGGAGAAGAGGAGGCCGTTCCTCGGCACATCGTAACTCCAGAATGTCTGATATCTGCAGCTCCCATAGCCCTCCAATGTGCTCCTCCGGGTAACACGTATGTGCGCCCAGCACTCTGGCTAATTCTGAAATGGGGCCACTGCTCCCGTATTGCTGGACATCCGGGGTTGCGGAAGTCTTGTTCGTTGATCTCCCCGGGTTCTATGGTTTGGCCCGATCTCGCTAAAGATGTGAAAGAGTTTCGTGGGAAACCTGTACCACCTGCGCCCGCAATAAATCACCCGCACCTCAAAACCCGCGGAGTTACTCCACCTCTGCCCGGTTCCTAACAGTCCCTGGTGCCACATTGCCATGGACTTCATCACCGATCTGCCTCCCCCTTTATGGTAATATGGTTATTTTGGGGGGTCAAATGGACCGTTTTTTGAAAATGGCACACTTCATTCCCCTGCCTGGTCTACCTTCAGCTCCTCGACTCGCAAATCTATTTTTTAAACATATCTTCCGTCTGCATGGACTTCCCCTCCATATTGTCTTGGATCGGGGAGTTTCATTCGTCTCAAGGTTTTGGCGAGGCCTCTGTTCTCTCCTACAAGTGGAACTGGATTTCTCTTCCTCGTACCACCCGCAATCTAATGGGCAAGTGGAGAGAGTGAACCAAGTCTTGGGTACCTATCTCCGCCACTTCGTATCCCCAAGACAAGATGATTGGTCCGGTCTATTGCCATGGGCGGAGTTTTCATATAATTCCCTGGACTCTGATTCCGCTAGGGCGTCCCCCTTCTTCATCGTCTTCGGACGGCATCCCCGCCCACCCCGTCCACTGCCCTCTGCCTCCGCCGATGTCCTTGCGGTGGATCGTCAGGTCCACGACCTATCGGGCGTGTGGAAGGAGACGCGCCAATCTCTGCTCCAGTCCTCGGCTCGTATGAAGGCCGAAGCGGACAAGAAAAGAAGACCCCCTTCTTCCTTTGTCCCAGGGGATAAGGTATGGCTGTCTGCCAGGTATGTCCGCTTTAAAATCCCCAGCTACAAGCTGGGTCCGCGGTTGTTAGGTCCCTTTGAAATTCTCAGGCACATCAATCCAGTGGCCTGGAAGCTCCGGCTCCCTCCAACTATGCTCATCCCAAACTCCTTCCATGTCTCCCTACTGAAACCAGTGATCCATAACCGGTTCTCTCGGTCTGTGGTCCCCCGTCCCCCCCTAGCTGCTCCACCAATGTTTTTTTCCGTCAAGGAAATTTTGGCCATGAAGACGGTTAGGGGGAGACGATTTTTTCTGGTAGATTGGAAGGGGTTTGGGCCGGAGGAGAGGTCGTGGGAGCTGGAGGAGAACATCCTGGATCGGGGTCTCTTGTCTAGATTTATGCAGGCCAGAAAGAGGGGGAGGCCAAAGGGGGGGGGAACTGTTACGGGTGTCCCTACGACCCCCGTGTCGGGTCGCAGGCACACCCGCACCACCGCAGCGTCCCCAGCTGCGGACACCCCGGCAGCTCTGTGTCCCACTTACTTCGCCACACTCCTGTTTCTGACCCTATTTAAGCTCTGCCCCTTCCTTAGCACGAATCGATAGTGCCCTGTGCCTAGAGAGGAAGCGTTCCTGAGTGTCTTGTTCTTCTACTGTGTACCGTACCCCTTCTGCCTCTGTCCCTTGAAAAACCAACGGGAAACCCTTGCCGCCTGTTCTGACCTTCTGCCTGTCCCCGACTACTAGGCTGCTTCATGATTCTGTAACGCGCAACACCTCGGCTGCCACCGCAAGCAAGTCGTGTCAGGGGTAGCGACCTGGTAGAAATCCGCCGCAGCAAGTCCATCCCGCTTTGCAGCGGGCTGTGGTGAAAATCGGACCTACTTAGACCCCGCTCCCTGGCGTGGCTTACACCATCGCTTGTGATGATTCAGAGGATCCACTACCATATCCGTTACATGGTGTACTTCTTGTGTTACTTGTTGTTGTTTGAAGTCTACCAACGTTTTTACAGTGCCCATATGTGTGTTGGCCCGACAGCATGTGCACGTGCTTCCAAAACACGGCCAACTGCAGTGTGTACAGTACTCACCTCAATACGCTGTGTGAACATACCCTAATTCTTGTAAGGCTTTGTTCACACAGCGTAATTGCAGGGCGTACAGCACGCCCCGCAATTACTCCAGGTGTTCGGGAGTTGCGCTGACCGGCACGTACTCCCGCGATGCGGGGGGAGGGCGGCGGCCCGCAGGCCCCATTGACTGTCATTACTCACAGCTCGTATTCGCCACAAGTCATCGACATGTCACTTATCTCCCCGCGCGTACAATCCGACCGTATTGTCCGAGCGGGGAGAGGAGGCGTAATCCGTAGTTCTCTATGAGAGCTATGGATTACTTTAATTTTGGCGCGTATATTGGTCGTATTAGAACGTAAATACGACCCGAAATTTGACTGTGTGAACATACCCCAAAACTGCTTCAAACAGCGAGTCGTGGGAGGGTGAGTTGTGTAGGGGGGGGTATTTAATTAAACATTTCCGTATATGAATAACCTATTTACGGCCCGGACTGGACTCCTATCATCTTACACTACCACTCACCTCAATTATTTCCTTAGAGCTTACAGCTATCATTATAGACAATACACGGAGAACACTTTTGCTGCTGCTACTCATTATCCGCCGATTGCTGATTGCTATACTTTTTCTTCAAAGTTGAAAACTTGCCTGTGGGATATTCACTGACGCTTTTATTTTGAGTCCATGCTGAGTCTTTAAAGTAAATGGAATTTTTTAATAAACATTGAAAAGATGGAAGCGGCATGGGTTTAATATCAAAGTGGTCAGCCGTCTGTCAGGACGTATCTAGTTAGACTGCGCAGGGTTTTCAGGCTGGCTTTCAATGATTGTATCCTGCTGGGAGTTACATAAACTGTATTACAGTGGGAAGTGACAAATAGTCTAATAGTGGGATTTAGGGAAATGTGCTAAGCCTGAGGCAATACACCTTATACAAGAGAAAGTTCTTCAGGAGACTTGTAGCACAGTCTGGAAATTAGTTCTCCAAATAGACACTGGATAGATACAAATGCCTTCTGATCTCCAGGGAATACTGTTCACTTTTGAGAGCTATAAACGTCATGAGCGACGTATATAAGTATCATATAGCATAGGACTATAAAACAAGTACAATAAGCAGGAGCTTTCTGAGGGCCAGACTGATGTTGACCAAGAGAGGAGCTTGTCCATCTAGGATAAAAGGGAAAAGGAAGGAAGGGGAGAGAAGGGTTTTCTCAGGTTGCTTTTGGAATATCTGAAGGTGGTAGAGAAACGTATGGAGGGATGAAATTAACCAGCAGCTGAACTGATGATTGATTGAAGGGTGGAAGAGTGTTAGATAGCAGCTCAAGGATTTTACTATTTAGTTAGGATCTGATAAAGACGCAAGGAAGAGCTGATGTTAACCCATACTTGCTAACTTTTGAAAGTGGGAAAGTTGGAGATCCGAAGGGGCAGCGCATGTAAAATTTGCGTGACCACGCCCATCTTGTTGGTAAGCCACACCCCCTTCAAAAATCCACACCCACTCCACCTAACTTTGTAATGACTCAGGAAGAAAGCTAAATTAGGGTTTTGGTGTCACCCAGCTTTCCTGGACATTAGCTAGCCTATTCAGCATCCAGGAGAACTGAGAAATACCGCAAAACTGTGCCTGAACCTAAACCATTACATTACAATCAATATTTCTACCACACAGTGATTATATAGTGGTAGACACCAGTGTACACAGGCTCTGCAGAAATATAAGTAAAGTTACATCCAGGCACTTACAGGAGATGTCTCTGAAGAGTTGTTCTCTTTCTCTTCTTCTTCTTCTCCATCTGTTCAAGATCGCAATGACATCTTCTCCCGGCCACAACTCTTCACTGTAGATGTTACAAAACAAACATCTTAGACTCCTCACTTTATCAGCACTTCTCTACCAATTCCTATCTCTATACAAACTCCCCATCTCTAGCGCCCCAAAGGGTAATAGTTACCCCCCTGTGCCCCAAACAGTAAAAAAATGCCCCCATATGGCTATGGGGCTCCCATGTGTGCACCAAGTTTTAGTCTTTTTTTGTATACCAATATAGGAAGTAGTTAAATTCCCTAAGACAGTATGTAGGTACAATTAGGTAGGTGTATAGTGCCCATTAGGTAGGTAGAGTTATAGTTCCCCTAATAGGTAGGTATCTTGGTCCCCTATCTAGTAGATAGGTAGTTATATAGGCCCCGCAATAAGTAGAAATATAGGTCCCTATTATGTAGTTATATAGGCCCCTGTAGGTAGTTATTTGAATCCTGTAGCCAAGTAGTAGCCCCCTGTAGCCAGATAGTTGCCCCCTGTAGCCAGGTAGTAGCCCCTTATAGCCAGGTAGCTGCCCCTTAAAGCCAGGTAGCTTCCCCCTCTAGCCAGGTTGTTGCCCCCTTATAGCCAGGTATATGCCCCCTATTGCCAGGTAGTAGCCCCTTATAACCAGGTAGTTTCCCCCTCTAGCCAGGTTGTTGCCCCCTCTATCCAGGTTGTTGTCACCACTAGCAAGGTAGTAGCCCCCTATAGCCAGGTAGTTGTCCCCTCTATCCAGGTTGCTTCCTCCTCTATCCAGGTAGTAACCCCCTATAGCCAGGTAGATGCCCCCTTATAGCCAGGTAGTGCCCCCATATAGCTAGGTAGTGCCCCTAATAGCCAGGTAGTGGCCCCTTATAACCAGGTAGTGGCCCCTTATAGCCAGGTAGTGCCCCCTATATCTAGGCAGTGCCCGCTATAGCCAGGTCACCAAGCACTGTACATACATGGGAGAAGGGGGGAGGGGAACGACCCCTCCTACCTCCTCCCTGTATGAGCAGCTGCACTGAGTATGTAGCTGCTGACCGACTTTACTCGGCATCCACCTTGCCTGCCCATAGGAACGGCCCGGCGGCGCCAGGGCAGCGTCCCAACGCTAGTCCGGCGCCGCCTTTGTTTAAAGAACCCCCGCTGCCTGTGGGGTGTGGGTTGGGAGGTGACCCCCATTTGTGGGAACCTCCCGCCTAAATCGGGAGGGTTGGCATGTATGTGTTAACCCCTGTGGGTTGATGGTGTTTTGAGGAGGTGGCGCAGCGAAAACTTAGAGGGAAATGTATGAAAACGGTCTAGGTCAAAGACTGTCTCTGTTGCCCATAGCAACCAATCAGAGCTCATAGCAACCAATCAGAGCTCATAGCGACCAATCAGAGCCCAAAGCAACCACTCAGAGCTCATAATGACCAATCAGAGTCCATAGCAACCAATTTATCAGTGATTAATCACTAATTAAATGCGCCTAAAAAAGGTGACACCAATTTTTGAACATGTCGCCCAAGATGCGTGACCAAATGTGGGTGAGCTTATTTGATAATCTATTTATTATTATTATTACTACACAAAATATATCTACAATAATTAAAAACATTTAAAAATACTAAAAGGTATAAAATCACACATTGCCACAGACTAAGGTAAGTGCACAAGTCCCAAAAAAGGGCAACAAAGAGCGTTTTAGACCGAGACATTTTTCATACATGTGGCCCGTTGTGTAGAAAATACAAAACGCATTCAACAGTGCAGCGTAAAATGCATCCAAAATGCATCCACGCATGTTTGGATGCATTTTGGCTGCAGCAGAATTGCAACCTACAGTTTTAAATAGGGCGTCTGCTGCATCAAACTGATCGCTTTTTGAATGGATCCGAAAGATGCATCAGAAAGACGCATGTAAACCACACATCGGTGATCACTCATCTGAATGCCGATACGTGTTTTACATTGAAAGCAATTGAAATCACACTGCACATTGCTAGATGCAGGTTTGGGTCCATTTAGGCCATGTTCACACGGCTTATTTTGGGACGGATTTCAGCCCGTATTTCACGCCGCACTGCGCGAATTACGGGTGAAATCAGTCCCAGTCATTACAGTAATCCATAGTTCTCATATGGATTCTGTCTCCTCTCCCCGCTCGCGAAATACGGCGAGTGGGGAGAAAGTGACATGTCAATTATCACGGCGGTATACGCGCCGTGGATAATGAATGTCTATGCCCCGCCCCCGCTCTGGAGCACACGGTGTTATTGCGGGCGAAATCCGTCCCGCAATTACGTCGTGAATAAGCCATGTGAACATAGCCTTAGGGTCCGAACCAAGGATCCAAACACGCATCTAAAAAACGTATTCAAAATCGTATTGAGCACGATAATCTACAATATATACTGAAGAAATAACACATAGCACATTGAACACTTTCCTACTACCAAGTGCAGTGGGATTGCGGCAGAAAGCAGCTGACCCCTCTAATGTGGCGTATAAGAAGCCTACGCAAGAGTTGTGCCTTGTTCCTAAGCACAACAATCCAAGTGAGCAAGAAATCTACTACTTATACCTGCTACAATAATATGTAACAATTACCTTGATGGATGTGTCTTTTTTCAACTGTACTAACTACCCCGTTTCCCCAAAAATAAGGCAGTGTCTTATATTAATTTTTGCTCCTAAAGACGAGCTAAGACTTATTTTTAGGGGAAGTCTTGTTTTTCCATGAACAAGAATTCACATTTTTTTTTTGAACAAAAATCCACATGTATTAATATACTGTAGTGATTTCATCACAAACATCAGCAGAAGCAGCCAAACTCTGAGTTGCATAAAAAAATGCACTATGTCTTATTTTTGGGGGATACCTTATTTTCGGGGAAACAGGGTAATTAGTACAGTTGAAAAAAGACACATCCATCAAGATAATTGATACATATTATTGTAGCAGGTATAGGTAATATATTTCTTGCTCACTTGGATTGTTGTGCTTAGGAATTGCATTAAAAAAAGCAATAGGTCTTATTTTCGGGGGATGTCTTATTTTCGGGGGAAACGGGTTATGTAACTATGTAGTAGCAAAATATCACACAAGGAAGCACTCTGTCTCTCTTCCTTATGCTTTTCTGATACAGATATGTATCTAACACCTTTTATCATGGGTGTATGCAATGTGTTTATGACCATAGGTAAAACAAGGTTCACCAACATGATGTGCTCTGGAGGACTGCCAGGGTTTTGTACTACCCATAGCATTTTCCATGACCTTTCAAGGACTTAATCATAAAATTGAATCTTATGATAAAATAAGGTTTAGGGGGTAACATAAAAAATGCAAAAATCTATTAAGGTCAATTTAAAAAAAAAGCCCCCAGTTCATTTTCATTGTTTACTATGGAAAACTGCTTCATAGTTCACACACGTCAAGGTTTTTATGCGCATTTTCCGAACGCTCTCTTTGTGGTTTCTGGAGCTGAAAAAGAAATTACGTCCATTCTCGAAGCGTTTTACAATGGAGAGCTTTAAAACCTCATCCAAATGTGGCTTGTTTTTGATGCATTTTTTGATGTGGTTTTAAGCTCCCCATTGATTCCTATGGGATTTATATGGGTGTTTCAGAAAGAAAAACGTGCTGAAAACCGAGTCAAAAAAATCTTATCAAACTCTCATCTTAAAACTTCTGCATATGAGGCGTTTTTCAGACGAGTATTTTAACCCCTTAAACCGAATGCCTGAAAAGAACTTAATGACCAGAAATTTTTTTTAGTTTTTGCCTCCTTGCCTTTCAACAGTCGTAACTTTTTTATTTGTTCAATGACGTAGTTGTATGAGGCCTCGTTTTATGTGGGAGAAGTTGTACTTTTTGGGGTATAGGAGGAGAGGCATTTGAAAGGAAGATATTTTGCAGCTCAGTGTGTTCTGTGATCTTCAATTGAAAAAGCATTGTTTTTTTACCACTTTTTTGGCCAGCAGACCTCTGATAGGAGTTGAAATTGTCCCTATTTTTTTCAGTTCTATTGCAATCACTGCGTGTCAGTGTTCCCAAAAACCCACATAACTTATCCCTATAACTTTTAAATACTCTTATTGCAGTCTGTGCGTCTGTTTGGGCCCCAAAGAGCTCAGTTGTTTCGCAAATTGTGTTATACAATATTTTTATAGTAAATTACGCCTGTTGTCAGTGGTGCAAAGGCTGCCATAATAATCCATATAAAATGTAAATACCGTATATACTCGAGTATAAGCCGACCCGAATATAAGCCGAGGCACCTACTTTTGCCTAAAAAAACTGGGAAAACTTATTGACTCGAGTATAAACCTAGGGTGAGAAATGCAGCGGCTACTGGTAAGTTTCAAAAGTAAAAATGGATACCCAAAAAATTACATAGGCGGTATATATCCCCCCTAGGAGGTTTTAGGCAGTTTAATGTCCCCATAGGCAGATATAGGCAATTTACATGTCCCCAATAGCAGGTATAGGCTATGTGAAACTCACTTCCCTTTCGGCCCCCAATTTTGGGAACCCCCTTGGGGGTTTTTCGCTCACGTAATCCCCGGGTTTTTTTTTGTGGCGGAATGGCACTCAGACAAGGTTTACGTTTTACACTGGCCTCCACCAGCTTTTTTAAAGGCACAGGTTTTATAAGGTTGGGAAAAAAACATACAAAATAAAACCCCTGGCCCGTCTAGCCACTAAAATTTTCAAAAAACAAAAGAGACCCTCTCAAATTGTCGGGGCCCTAGCATCCAGAAAACGTAGGGAAAACCGCACATTTGGCTTTCCTTAACCCTTTTGGGGGGCCAGAGCCTCCTCTCCAACTCCTCTGCTGTTAAAGGTTCCGGCAGCAGACCCGCCCCCTGTACACCTAAAGGGGGCCCGGGCTTTTTTTTGGGGCCCCTAAATTTGGTTTGACCCGTTTTTTATCGACAAAGTTGAATCGCAAGGTTTTTTTGGTGATCGAAATTTCCGGGAATTTATGCGATAATTTAAAGGGTTTAAAAACTGTGCATCATCTATTTTAAAATCGCGCCCTTTTTCGGCGTTCCTGGGAATTTTGGTGGGGGAAACAAATCAGTTTTCGAATAGGCAGGGGTGAGGGGGTGTGCGACGTAAAGACTGGGAGTGTATGGTTGCGATTGGCTGGAAAAATTTAATGACCCCATTTTACAAAGAACAGCGTTTTTCCCGTTTAAACCTCCGGTCTCATTGGGATAGGGACCTGCGCTCTGCCTGTGGCCAAAAAAGCTCAGCGAAAATTTGTTTATTTCCCGCACAGCGAAACCTCTACTATTAGCTGTGATCCCTTCCCAATATTTGGGTTTGTTAGAGATTGGAAATTTTATGTTTGGGTTTGTAGAGAATTTTAAAAACAGCACTACCCCTGGGAAATTTTCCCGGGGTGGGAGCGGGGGGGGGGGGGGGGGCCCGCGGGGCGACCCAGACAAGCTCTATTTAAAAGGCACTGGATAAAGTTCAACCCCAAAAATTAGTGTAGAAAATTTTTTGTGGGAAAATCTTTAATTTTTAACAGTTTGCTATTTAAAAATTTTTCCCGGTTTTTGGGGAGCCTGAACTTATATTGGGGTAAACATCATTTCTGTAACTGCGGTCTCTTTGTTGCTGCAAAACTCCACTTTTTTTTTTCAGTATACATTTTTAGATAGGGTTCAATTTTTTCCCATTACAACCGGGGAATTTTTGATATAAACCACCTTGCACTTAAATTAAAAAACCGCAATTTGTAGTCAAACACGGTTGTTTTTTTGCCCCAAAAAAACCCTTTTATCGTTCGAAAAAAATTTAAAAAGTTTTCGTGTTTTTTTTCTTTTTTCGCACCCAGCAATTTTTTCATTGACGCAGATCCAAAGTAAATCTTAAAAACAGCAATTCTATATTCCCCCCCAAAGGGAATTGGGAAAAGGGGCAAAAAATACGTTTTTTTATCAAAACATAAAAGTTACGTGTTTTTTTTCTTTTCACACCCAGCACTGTTCATTGCGCAGCATTCGTAAATCTTAAAACAGCAATTCTATATTCACCAAAAGGTGAATTGAAAAGGGTTGCAAAAAAATTTCCGTTTAAAAATATCAAAACTTTAAAAGGGTTAAGTGTTTTTGAATTTTGCGCACCCAAACAATGTTCATTGACCCCGCATCTACTTAAAATTTAAAAACCCGCAATTCTATATTCACCAAGGTGATTGAAAAGGTGCCCAAAAAAACTTTATTTTTTCAAAACATAAAAAGGTTTGTGTTTTTTTTTTGGGGCAACCCCGCATGTTTCATTGAAGCATAAATACGTAAAACTTAAAAAAAGCAAATTTTAAATTCAACCCAGGTGAATTGAAAGGTGCAAAAAAAAACCGTTTTTTTATATCAAAAAAAAACAGTTAACTGTTTTTTTGACTTTTGCAAACCCAGCACTGTTCATGGACGCAGCATCTACGTAAATCATTAAAAACAGCAATTATATATTCACACAGCGTGATTGGAAGGTGCAAAAAGTACCTTTTATTATATCAAAACTTAAAACAAGTTACGTGATTTATTTTGTACTTTTGCGCACACAGCACGATTCATGACGCCTGCATCTACGTAAATCTTAAAACTGCAATTCTATATTCACCACAGGTGAATTGAAAGGTGCAAAATAAAGCGTTTATTATATGAAAAACATAAACTGTTACGTTGTTTTTTGACTTTGCGCACCCATCACTGTTCATTGACGCAGCATCTACGTAAATCTTAAAACAGCAATTCTATATTCACCACAGGTGAATTGAAATGTGACAAAAAATACCGTTTATTATATCAAAACATAACAGTTACGTGTTTTTTGACTTTTGCGCACCCAGCACTGTTCATTTGACACAGCATCTACGAAATCTTAAAAACAGCAATTCTATATTTTCACCAAGGTGGAATTGAAAAGTGCAAAAAAGAATTACCGTTTATTATATCAAAACTAACAAGTTAAGTGTTTTTTGAATTTTGCGCACCCCAAGCTCTGGTTCATTGACGCAGCTCTACGTAAAATTCATTAAAACAGCAATTCTATATTCACCACAGGGAATTGAAAGGGTTGCAAAAAATACCGTTTATTATACCAAAACATAAAGATACGTGTTTTTGGACTTTTGCCCATTCCAGATTTGTTGATAGAAACCGTGCAGTTAAATTTGAATCCAGCAATTTTGTTTTGATTAGAGGGATTTGAGAATAGCTGTGATTTGCCGTCTTTTAATAAGAGACTTTCCTAAAACTATTCCCATTCCTTCTCAAATTTATATAGTTTCTGAACATGAGCGAAATGAAGGTGGTAAGCGAGCAAGAGCGGGGGTAGACATGGAGGTAGAGGTACGAGAGAAGGTGCTCCTTCCAGTGATGGCGACAAACCACGCAGACTGCGGATCGTATGTTGCAGGACGTCAGGCCTGTCTATGCTGGGTCAGGGGCCTGTAAGTCTAAGTAACAGAACTTCGTCTGCCAATCTGTCCTTCAGTGGTTAATGCAAAAAAAACCTGCATCTAGCAGTCTTAATCCTCGCATCGCAGTACGGCAACAAATGTCGTCATCGCATCATCAGCATACGTACAACTTGAAAGGCAGCACAAAATGTCAATCGTCTGGAAGACCTATGTGATGAGAAAAAATGCGGTTGGGGTCAGAAGGCATGTTAAAAGTTCAAGAGGATGATTTAGTCTGCTCTGACGCCCAGTTTACTGATGCCATCAGAGGGGTGAAAGGGAAGCCGGTCAACTCGGCAAAAATCCCGGGACGGTCGAAACGCCTTGCAGTGACCCTTGCTTGTAGCCGCAGCTTCTGGATGCAGAAAGTCAGACGACCAAGTCACCCTGGGTTGATGATGATGATGATGACGACATTGAGGATCATCCTGGTATTTCCGCAGAATATGCTTGCGAGTGCTTCATCACTGGACGAGGAGGGGAGACGATGGGGTTGTGTCAATACGGGTCCCGCCACAAAAACGGGAGAGGTGCGGTCGCAGAAGTCCGCTGAATATGATTCCGCCGCCACGGTCAGCGCAACCCCGCTCCTCGCTTATCGCCGTCAAAAAGGTCCAGGGACTCTCAAGCCTGGGCCTTCCTTTGAGCAAGCCTCTGATTTCACCCAGCGATGTAATATGCCGCCTTTGGTAAACGGCATAAGTAGAGGCAAGAACTTAAGTGGTTAACCACCACCAGCATGTCTTGTCACCTGCAGCGGAATGAATGAGTTGAAATGGAGGGAAAACAGATGGGTTTCCGCCTTGTCATGGCCCTTAGCCTGCCCCCAATTACCAGATGCACGAGAAGCATTTCTTTGCCAGAAAAGCCATCCCTGCCTGGCCAGACACGGTCATCTAAATTCTTCAAGCGTGTCGTCTGCATGTGTGTCCGGTAATAGTCCATCTCACCACCGGACACAATGGATAGTAAGCACGGCAAAGCCGCTATATCCTCTGTGACATCGCTAATGGGTGAGCTGGGTGGATGTCTCTGGGGGTGAACGTGGCTCATCAGGCTAGGCGCACGCTCTTCAAAAACGCAGGGATGGTGAAGGGACTCTTTCCCAAAGGTCACTTCTGGGTGGCATCACGTGCCCAGAGCACACCAGGCGTGTTGAAATTAAATCTCGACCTTGGTGAACGTCCACACCAAGGTCAGGAGCTTGTGGACGGCTCTAAAGCATCGAGAACGAGCGCTGGCTGGGGCTGACAGAACATTTGCCAGGCAAGGTGGTGTTCGATAACGAGCGAAATATGCTGGCTGACCTTAAGATCGGTAGGCTGGTGTACATCCCTTGCCTGCACATGTCATGACTTGTCGTCCAGAAAAATTTATAAAAGGAGCTACCGGGTCTGGACTGCATGCTGAAGAAGGCTCCAGAGGTCTGAGTTCGGCACTTACCGCCGTTCGCACCTGCTTCGTCCCGGATGGCTCGCGTTGCAGCGTCCAGCTCGGCCTCCTCCCGTCAACCGTCTAATTGTTGACGTGGGCAACACGCTGGAATTCCCCCCTCCACATGCTCAGCAGATTGTGGCTAGCAGCGCAATGCATTTACGCAGTACGAAGTGGCACTTGGCCTGACAAGCAGCGGTACGAGACTCGGGGTGTTGAAACAACGAGCAGTGGTGGCAGGTTGAAAGAGCCTCTGCACCATCCTTGCACGTTTTGTAAGAAGCCACCAAAATGGTCAGTGCGGACGATGCCCTTGTCAGCATGAGCATTGTGGGATCTTAGTTCAGGAATGATCGTTGGACACTCTGAAACAAAGGTCCGCAGCGACGGAGCGAGGAGACGGGACAAGATTGCGGGAACGGAGCCTTTTCTCTCCGTCAAATCCATAAGGCCCGACAGTTTCACAATTTCATCCGGTCTTCATTAGGCAGTGGTTCGGGGTCCTGAGCTAGTGCATGGTGGCGCATCAGCTCTCTGGGTGCATCATCTCAGGCAAGTCTGGGGTGTGTTGAAGCTGTGCCTCGGAGGCAGCGGAGGCGGGAGGAGGAGGTATTCCTAGACACCGATGTTACCACGTCCCTGCATTGGAAAGATGGTTGGCACGAATTTGAGGGGAGGAGGAACATGAGGCAAGATCGTTTGCTAGTGCCCATCGACCCTAGAGGTTGGGAAATCAAGGCTCAATCTCTCACATGAGTGCTTGGATGCTCATTCCTCCAACATGATCCTTGCATTAAGGCCATCAAAATTGAACTACAGTTACTGGGTTGAGCACTCCTCATGGATCACCACAGTACAAAACAAAAATCAGCATTTCCTTCCACCCCAAAATACCAAATTAGAGGTAAAAATGCAGGAAATGGAGACCTTGCTGATTGATCAACTGGAGACATCTGTTGCGTCTGCTTCACGTTCCCAAATGTCAAGGTGGAACAACATCAGCGACGTTGACAGCAGTAGAGTGCCAAGTAGGCGTAGCGGCAGCAGCTGGCAAGGTGGCAGAAGCCTAATGGGGTGACTCTGGTCAATCTTTGTTTTCCACCTCACCAAAGCATGCATGCTGGGGCACACTTCCAACACACAGAGATCAGCTTAAGATCATGGTGCAGACTATCTGCGACTCAACACCGATGTTTTTGCATGTGTTACGGACACATAGACTTTGGGTATCCAAAAATGGACGAATGGCCCGAGCTTGCTGTCACGCACATAAAGAGGTGTTGTCCTGCAACAGCAGACCAGCGTCATATCTGAGCGGACCTTCAAGCACAGCTGGAGGGAGTCATTACAGGACAAACGCATCCGGCTTTCCACAGGATAATGTGGATCGTTTGACTTTCATCAAGATGAATCGGCCATGGATCTCTGATGATGTTGTGGACCCAATTGCCTGAGTTCACCGATGAGTTGCCTGTCTATTCAACATTCCTTTTCAAACAGAAATGGTCCTCTTGAAAACTTTTTTTTAAAATGATCATTTATATTACTTGCAATTATATAGTCTCTTGTTCCCAACAGTTCATTTTTGCTGGTTTTGCTGTGACGGAGACTTGCTAAAAGACAGCAAGGTTTTATGACAACACAGTATTCATTTACTCCCTTTACTATTAAGAATGGTTTTCGGCATTGTACAATGGTTTTGAGTAATGTTGCTGTGTGTTACTGCTTTAATCATGGTCCTTTGAACGATATTGTGACTTCTAAGTGGCATTTCTCCCTCACAATTTTAAATAGTGGCTGTGAAGTCATATTTATAATTTTCTTGGGGTCATGTTGCTGTGAGTACTGCTATAATTATGTCCTTTGGAACAGAAATGTGGCTTTATGTGGATTTCTCCCTCACAATTTTTAATTGTGGTGAGAAGTATACTTTATAATTTTTTGGGGTCATGTAGCTGTGGAGATACAGCAATAATCATGTCCTTTGTAACAGAAATGTGGCTTCATGTGGCATTCTCCTATCACAATTTTTAACCAGTGGTCTGAGAAGTAATTTTTTTAATTGTTTGGGTCGACTAGCTGTTTGAAATTGCGCAATACTAAAGGTCCCTATTTAAAATAAAATGTTGTTTCTAACAGGACATTTGTTCTTCACAATTGACCTAAAGTTGGCTCAAGGGTCATGCTTTGAATGTTTTGGGGGCATTTTGCTGTGGACATGCTGGCTATTCTACAGGTCCTATTCTAAAAAAAATGTTGTTTCTAACAGGACATTTGTTCTTCACAATTTGACCAAGTTGGACTCAAGGGTCATGCTTTGGAATTTTTGGGGGGCATTTTTGCTGTGAAATCGCAGCTTACTACAGGTCCTATTCTAAAAATGTTGTTTCTAACCAGACATTTGTTCTTCACAATTGTCAAGGTGGCTCAACGGGTGATGGTGCTGTCAGAAACAGGAATAGGTAGGAACACTGTTAATGGAAATACACTTATTGCAAAATGACTTGTTTTTGCAAGATTTTTAACATAGGCTATCAAATCCTGTATTGAGACAACCCATTTAATACATGAAAAAAAGAGGAAACAAAGGACATGTGGGCATTGGTCCATCCTATTTTAAAAATGTGTTTTCTAGAACTAAAGTCTAAAAAACTTGCATGTACAAAATAGCTGCATTAAAAATAATTCTCGGAATTGTACAAGGGGGTACAGGAATAACTTGACCAGATGTAGGTTATTTCAGAGGACATGGAGTATGGACACGGACAGAGAAACAAAGTAAAGAGCACCCATTTCCTCCAAGCAAGTTGGTAAAAATGAGAAAAAGAATGCCAAGGATAAGGGCACCTGGGTGGCACAGGAGCGGTTCAACCACCAGTATTTCCAAGTGAAAGCTCTATTGGTCCACTCTCATAAGGAGGGGCAAAGCGCTACCCTGGTATTTGACTGTGTATGAGGAAGGCTGGAGTTTCTCACACTTCCGCTTCCACATTTGCTTCAGGCACGACAGTTTTCGTTGCTGCGTCATCAGGGCATTTTTAACCTGCGTGTTAATAGATGAAGGACGCCAGCATGGCTATACCGCACCCACTGTAACTCCGGCCCTGGGTCATGCTGTGGCCACAGGACAGTTTAGTCAATGTCCAGTTCAACTAAAAATGGGTTGAAAGACTCCTTTTTCGGCACTTTTTAAATGTGGGGGGTAATGACAGGTTTGGGGCTCATGCTGCGTTCCAGGACGGGATATTCAATGTCCAGTTCAAGTAGTCATGATGGTTCAAAATCATACTGCCTTCTGGAACTTTTTATTTTGTGGGTGATGCAGGTTGAAGGGTCTAGGCTGTGGTAAAACAGGGATAGTAAATGGTCTGTGATTTTTTTCTGTGGACTTTTATAAACCTAAGTTGTGCCTAAGAGTAGCAAGTATCCATTTGACTGTTGTGGAATGTTAATTTCAGCTTCTCCAGCCTTGTTTGGGTGTAATAATGAAGGTGTTGTTGCTCTCCCATAGACTTTAATGGTCATCGCGCATAATCGATGCTCACTATCAAAAACCTTATCGATAGCGGCCGACTATCGACTATCGATCGATCTCGATAGCCAATGCAATCGCTCAACACTACTCCTGAGCCCTATCCAAAACGTGGCCTGGAACATGGGGAGTAGACGCCCACCCAATGCATCGTCTACTCCCAATAAGAGCCAACCCAGGAACGGCTGAAAAGCCAAACTAATCGTATACAGTTGCCAACCACTTAAAGTGGCTGACAATACATACAGCTGGCTCTTATCCCACCAAGGCCCGGTTTTTCCTTGGTGGCATGTTGTATATACCACTCTGGTATATCTCCACCTAGTGGCAGCAATAGGCAACTACATGTAGCCAGTCGGCCACAGCTATTATAAGCAGGTAATTGTCCCCAATATGCAGTTATAGGCATTTATAGGCAGGTATTTGTCCCCAATATGCAGTTATAGGCATTTATAGGCAGGTAATTGTCTCCCCAAGGCAGGCATAGGCAGGTAATTGTCCCCCAAGGCAGGCATAGGCAGGTAATTGTCCCCCAAAGCAGGCATAGGCAGGTAATTGTCATCCCAAGGCAGGCAAAGGAAGGTAATTGTCTCCCCCCAAGGCAGGCATAGGCAGGTAATTGTCCCCCCCAAGGCAGGCATAGGCAGGTAATTGTCCCCCCAAGGCAGGCATAGGCAGGTAATTGTCCCCCCCAAGGCAGGCATAGGCAGGTAATTGTCCCCACAAGGCAGGTAACTGTCCCACAAGGCAGGTATAGGCAGGTAATTGTCCCCCAAGGCAGGTATAGGCAGGTAATTGTCTCCCCCAAGGCAGGTAATTGTCCCCCCAAGGCAGGCATAGGCAAAAATAAATGCAAGTACTTACCTCATTCCCCCGTGGCTCCGCCTCCCTTCCGCTCCGTCTCCCTGCCGCTCTGTCTTCTTGCCGGCACAGAGCGCGTGATGTCATCAGGCCGCGCATGCAGCGCGATGACACACGCTGCCTGTGCCGGATACTCCGGACAGCTACGAGTCTGCGGCCGTCCAGAGTGCACTGCGGAGCAGGGAGCGCTCGCTCTCTGCTCCGCAGTGTTATCTTCCCCTGTATGCGTTCCGGAAGAGTAGCATTCAGGGGCAGAGATCGCCGACAGCGCCCGGGCCACCACAGCGCCCGGACGTTGTCAGCTGACTCGGCCTTTAGTTATATGCGCTCCCTGAGGATTCGCATATAACTGAAGTGTTCCTGCCGGCGCCTGGGCCATCGCAGCGCCCGAGCACTGACAGTGACTCGAGTATAAGCCGAGGAGGGATTTTTCAGTACATTTTTTGTGCTGAAAAACTCGGCTTATACTCGAGTATATACGATACTCTTATTGCAGTCCGTGCGTCTGTTTGGCACAGAGAGCTCAGTTGTACGCATATTGTGTTATACATATTTGATAGTAAATTACGCCTGTTGTCAGTGGTGCGAAAGCCGCCATATTAATCCATATAACTTTTTAATACTTCTACTTCAATCAGAGTATCTCAGTTTGGCGCTAATCATGCATTTGTATGATAGTTTGTTGAAAACTATCAAGTGGTAGTCCTACTGGGCAGTTGTAAATCTCAGGGACTGAAGGAAGAACACTGTTGATTTTGTGTTACGGTTCTTCTACCAGACCGCATTTCACAGATATTTGATAGAAAAAAATTCTGTTTCTAATCCTAGTTGGCTGTTGGAAATTAGAGGGATTTAAGAATAGCTGTGATTTGCCGTCTTTCAATAGGTGTCATGGGGTCCGGCGCGGGTGCCACAGCCGCCTGCGACCATCCCCCTGCTGCCCAGGCTGCGGCGCCATGTTACTTACTCATCCACGGTCCTGTGTTCCCTGCTCCTGCGTGTGCCAGCCGCCGCGTGCGTACCCGCTGCTTAGGGCGCGCACACGACGGCTTGTCTGGATTTAAAGGGCCAGCGCGCCGGTAATTTGCTAATTGCCGGCCGCTAGTTCTATATATTGTACACGCCCCTGCACTTTCTGCCAGATTGTTGGTGTGCGTTAGTGAGTGTTGGAGTTCCGTATTGATTACCCGTGTACCAGTCCGCTTTTACGTTTCCTGACCTTGCCTGTTTGCTGCCTGTCCTGACCGTCTGCCTGTCTCTGACCACGAACCTCTGCCGCCCGTCCTGACTTGTTCCCGTCTACGTCTCTGGATTACGATTCTGTACCACGCATTACCCCGGCCGCCATCGCAAGCAAGTCACGTCAGGGGTAGCGACCTGGTAGTCTCACGCCGCAGCAAGTCCATCCCGCTCTGCGGCGGGCTCTGGTGAATACCGGGGGCTACTTAGACTCCGCTCCCTGGCGTGGCTTAACTATCCTCACTTGCGGTGGTCCAGCGAATCCACCAACCCGTTACAATAAGAGACTGTCAAAAACTCTTCCATACCTTTTACATTTTTATATTTCTGACCATGGAGCGAAATGCAGGTGGTAAGCGAGCAAATAGGGGGGTAGGACATGGAGGTAGAGGTACGAGAGAAGGTGCTCCTTCATTTAATCTGTGGGTCATGCAGATTAAAGGGTCATGCTGAGTTCCAGGACAGGTATAGTCAATGTCCAGTTCAACTAAAATGGTGGCTCAAAGACTACTTTTTCCGGCACTTTTTAATTTGGGGTCATGCAGGTTTGAGGGTCATGCTGCGGGACAGGACAGGGATAGTCAATGTCCAGTTCAAGTAAAATGATGGTTCAAATCATACTGCCTTCTGGCACTTTTTAATTTGTGGATCATGCAGGTTTAAGGGTCAGGCAGGGATAGTGAATGGTGTGTGACTTTTTTTCTGTGGCTTTTATAACCTAATTGTGTTGCCTAAGATGTAGCACGTATCCATTTGACTGTTGTGGATGTTAATTCCAGCTTCTCCAGCCCTGTTTGGGTGTAAGAATGAAGGTGTTGTTCCTCTCCCATAGACTTTAATGGTCATCGGCGATAATCTACTATCGACTATCGGCATGGTAATTGACGATATCGACTCGATAACGATAGTTGACACAATTGCTCATCACTAGTCACCAGGAGTCCCGATCACCCGACAGGGCAGGGAAGCCCTTTGCAGGGAAACTCTGAAACTCCGATGTCTGCAGCGACGCCAAAAGACTTCACTGCAGACGAACAACCTGCACCGGCCGACATCAAAAGACGGTGGGTGGTCGTTAAGGAGTTAAGCTGATTTGGACACTAAAAAATCAGTGTCCAAATGAGCCGTGTGAACTTACCCTATCTGTATGCATAGAAGTTCATGTTAACTAATTTGCGAGCTAAAGCTTGTTCAACCACCTTCTTGTCTCCTGTTTGTGCTCCTGCACCTTACGGACCCAGACATAAGATACGGCATTAAAGGAGCTGTCTATGGGGCAGATTTCTAAATACTGTTTAACGCTGTGTGAATATATTCTAGACAGTCTTACAATGCTCCACATGTATCATGGGGTCAATAGATCTGGTGCAGGTTTGCACTGTCTAGTCTAACTTTACACCATTTTTAAGTTGGCTTACTTTATGCCACTAACTGTGCCACAACTTCAGCACATAATTGTAGCACACGGTGTCACACTCTAATTCACACCCCTTTTCATTAAGCCAAACCCCTTTTTTGAGATCCCGCCCATTTTGATCAATAAAGCGCAGGGGTGTCTAGAAACTGTCTAAACCACACAATAATTGTGGTGTAAAGCATGTACAACATTATTTTTGGTGCAAATTGTGCCAGAATTATGGTGCAGCTGCCTTGATAAATGTGTCCCTATGTCTCGAAATTAAAAGGAGTTCATTTTTATCTTTTAACATGTAAGGAACATCAAATCAAGACTTTTTCCAAATACTAGTGCATCTCAAAAACATCAATCTAAGTCAAATACAGAAACCGATATATTATATAGACTCATTATAGTATGAATTACAAGGTTTAATATAAAAAAAATGTGAGCCGTATCACAAATACAAAGATAGTCCTGGAGCATCCCTTTAATTTTCAATGATATTCAAATTTTTTCAGACTAGTACATTCCTTTTTTGATTTTTTTTTCCTGGTCAGGAGATAAGAGAGATTTTATCTGCTCTGAGTGCACACAGGTTCCTCTGGTTAGCATCCGGCTTTCCCTTTTTAATTAGACAGATAACAGGGGGTTATGTCACCAGGACAGACAGCGACTTGAGAACAGAGTTATCACTAACAAACAAAGGAGATTAATTAGTTTTGATTATATCTCCTGCTCTCATGTCGTTGCAATTAGAAGAGCTGATATGCTAATCACTGATACAGTATAGAACCATCTACAGCCTGACTAGACAGTGTGAGGAAGTGCGAATCTGAAGCTGCCTACGGCTCTGTGAAACAGCAGGGTGAGACAATCCCTTTAAAGCCTGCTTATGACAAGCTAAATGCTAAATTTTGAACCCATAACTTTTTTCTCCTTAAAATGCAGAAAAATGCATACGTTATATAACTTCATGAAGCTTCACCAGGGTCTATTATAAAAGGGATTAATTGGAGGCATGGTACATTTTATTCTCTTTCCATAGCTTGTCAAGTCATCAAAAGTCGTTTTGATCTATTCTAATTAAATGATGTGTTCTTTCATGCCATTAATTTCTCATCTCACTGAAACAAAAAAGTTATTCTATTCTCGGTGTAAGGAGGATGTGTTGTCTGCTGGAATCACCTAATGTGCAAAAGTGAAGGCCACCTAATAATATCCGGGCTGCAGGACAGTGCGGTAACTTGGTGATATGCCCATATCATCGTCTTTTTGCATATCATGTGATTATGACGTTGTACACGTCATTTCTGGGCATAAACATTTAAATTTGGATCTCATGTTTATTATGGTATGCCATGAATAAGGGTTAACATACCCGAAACGCGTAGGCTCATTGTGTCTGCTTACTATGGATTTTTAAACTTTGGAATAAAGAATATGTTCTAATATAGAAGAGACGGAGGAATCTTTACTTTTTAACACATGTTGTATAGCCCATTGGATCCGTGGGTCGTCTCTGGAGCTCACTCATTAACCACGCTTTGGGATCACGCCCAGATAAGAGTGCTGGACTAGGTAAACTGATGCAAGGATGAAGCGCCTCTTTCACTATATACAGCCCATATCATCAGGTTACTCCTGTCTCATCATGGGATATTCTTAGTAATAAGTGTGTTATTTGCTTTTTTGAAGTGGATCTGTAGGTTCCAATCTGTCCAAGCGGGAACGTGACTATGAGGGGTGCAAAAGTTGCTGAGGGCCCTGTCACTTGGAGCCAAAAGGGGGACAGTGCATCAGTAACAAGTAATAGCTGGAGGTGCCTGCTACAGATTTTTCTCACAAGCTTAAAATGATCCCTCAGCATCCAAGAAAACAGGAATTTGTAGGCAGGACTGGGACAAGGTATTCTGATGCCCTAGGCAAATAAGGCACATAGTGCCCCCCTAGGGAAAATTCAGCCCACTCCATACCTCTTGTGCCCCCTTTTCAACGTTGGATGAAGTGGCACCCTAGGCGGTCGCCTACCTTTGCCTACCTGTTGTGTAATATGGGAAGACTATACCACTTTTCTGATACGATCCAAAACCATCTATAAAAGCCCTCTCTAAGTCAAGACAATAACCATAGGACCTGCAACTGATCCAACTCTCCGCTTTGGCTACTAGTGGGTGGTTCTGAGCAAAGGACAAGTTGCCCATCAAGTTTATATGACCAACTACAGCACCTGAATCAACGCTGTCAAAAAAGGGAAAATTCCTTGAAATGTCTGATGCCTTATCATGTCTACATGGGAGAAGATAACCAAGGAGCAGCTATAATGGTGGCAACGGTGGTATTTGCACTGTGGGTCTTGGAACTTATAGGAACTCAAAGGCCTCTCTGCCACATAAGACGACAGAAAAGAAGATGTCCTGTATGTAAAGTATAAGCCTGGGTGTAACTATAGCCATAGCGTCTACTATGGGGCCCAAGCAGGGTTGTAGCTATAGGGGGTGCAGAGGTGGTCATTGCTACCGTTCCCTGGAGCCTTAGGGAACCACATGAGGAGATACCAGTATTATAAATGGCACATGGTAGGAAGGGGGCCTTTTATGGGTTTTGCACTGGGGCCCCGAAGCTTTAAGTTACACCTCTGGGGACCCGTTCAGGTACAAGGACATTGTTCCTTTCTGTAGGGAACAAGTAGTTGGTGGCTTTCTGCTCTCCATTTTGCTATGGGGCCCCATTAATTCTAGTTACGCCCCTGAGTATATGGTTGAAATCTGTCCCAGGAAATCTGATCTAGATAAAAGGCTGGTCTTCTGAAAAAGATAGTTTCCGGGAAAAGTTTCCTTGTATTAAATTTGAATGATTGAATAATTATACTTGCCAATTACCTAGTTTCTTCCGGGAGACTCCTGCAAACCGGGACTTAAAATGGGTGACCCAGGTGGATTGGTAGCATTTCTGGGGCAGGGCTTAACTATCTTAGGAAGAGTTGAGAAAAGGATGGCTAGTACGTGTATGATATACTGTATATTTCATATAGGTTGTCTAACTAAGACGACTCCTTGTTAAAGTGGTTTTGCTAACCTTCTGACTAATAATTAGTTTAAATCGCCAAGGGATACCATGTCTTCCCTCTACGATATAGCATTGAATGGCAGCCATTTAACAAAATGGCAGTCTATGTAGTCTATAGAGGCGCCAAATTTGCCAGAGCAGGAGCCACTCTTATAGAGCAACTCTCTATTCTGTCTTATAAGAAGGAGTCCTACGTGGAGTTTCTTCCTCTTCCCCATCCATATACTTCTATTGGACATATGAATAGTTATTGCGTATGTGAGACAACCCTTTAAATCTCCTTTACAGGGGTATAACTAATGGGTGGGGCAGAGGTTGCAGATACATCCAAATTCTGGATACTGAGAAGGCTTAGAGCAGGGGTCTTCAAACTGTGGACCTCCAGCTGTTTCTGAAACTGCAACTACCATCATGCCCACTGTTATAGATCATATAAATGCATGATGGGAGTTGTAGTTTTCCAACAGCTGGAGGGCCACAGTTTGAAGACCCTTTTATTAGAGCCTCAGCCTCATAAGGAGACCATTAATGACACATCAGGGGGCCCTGTTAGAGATTTTGGGCCACGTGTATGAACCCTTTTAGGTCTAAAACTCACTTTTTTGCCCATAGTAACCTATGGGCAAAAAAAGTGAGTTTTAGACCTAAACAGTTTCATATATGTGGCCCTTTGTATTTGAACATATTTGGTCGTATTTGGTTGTATTTTTGGTTGTATTTTGTAATAGTTCTAAGGTTTATGATATGTAAAACTCTAAGAGAACAATAGATAATTCTAAGTGTTAGATGATCCGTACTCATATACAGTACAGGCAGCATTTTATGTAATCATTGCACAAGCCTCTATCAGAGGGTCGAATATATACTCCGAGAGTAGATAGAGGCTCTGAGCTCTTTGTGATGTTTCTGGCGTCCCCACATCAAAGAAATGCTCATTTCTGGTGCCTTATGTGTGGAAAATCACAGCCGAAAAGTGCAGTTCAGCCGCTTCTATTTTACAAAGCACATTTTCTTCTGATCAGCTATTTACATGGTGCTCGTAATCCCGCAGCAGAAACAGCAGATGGATCACATTTTATCTCGAAGACTGGCCTTTCGAGGAAACAAGAGTTAAATGGATGATAGGACGGAAGTAGAAAGGTAAATAAGTCATGTGCGAGGGCTGGGTAACGTATAATCTGCCGGAAAATTGCAAGGAAAGCTGAAGTCTATGTCTCCTAGGCACATACATAATAGCTGGAGAGCCAGGAAGATTGAGTATATCTATCTATGCTAGTATTTTACTTGTAGTGTATAATCATCTCTATTAGAAGGATGTATGAAATAAAAATATGCTTTTTGCTAGAAACAGCGCCACTCATGTCCAAAGAATGTGTCTGGTATTGCAGTACAGTCCCATTGCAGTGGAGGCCAATTCTGTAACTACTACCGTGTTTCTCTGAAAATAAGACACCCCCGAAAATAAGACATGGTGCGATTTTTTTTCAAACTTCCCAATATAAGGCGTCCCCTGAAAATAAGACATAGCAGGTCATTGCTGCAGCTCCCCATACACAGGGCCGTACCTAAGGGTGGGCAGAGAGAAAGAGGGGTGGGGGAACGGGTGTTCACAAGCCCCACCCACCCCGAGAAACAGCCCTGGGACATATTGTCTTAGCAGAGGGATGAAGGTCATGTGACTGTGATGTCACCACAGGTCCAGAATATCCCAGGAGAGGAGACAGAAAGTACATGTAAGTAATAGAGGGAAGAGGGGGGAGAACAGAGCAATGATACTGACACACACACACATTCTCACAGGATGGCTGATGGGGCATGCTGGAACTTCTAGTATAGCATGCTATAATTTATTTGTGGAAAATTAAGACATCCCCTGAAAATAAGACATAGTGCATCTTTAGGAGCAAAAATTAATATAAGATGCTGTCTTATTTTCGGGGAAACAGGGTAAGTAAATCTCTGTTCTGAATATTGTAAGGAGATCAATGAAACCTAAAGTAATGGGTTTCGGTCTTTCATGGCTCTTCTGGCCAAAGATTTGTCCAAGCCTGAAATAACTGTTATTTTAAAGAGGTTTTTCAGGACTTTAATACTGATGGATTGGTCATTAATATGTGCAGTGTGCACCTGGTAGTGCAGTTTAGAGGGGTTCTCTGGTTTGGAAAACCTATGGGGCTGTCCAGTATGTTTTATATTTTCTATATTTTTCCGGTCTTGATTGGGATGTCACTGATGCAGACGAATAGTGATATCAGCTATTGGCAGGTGACAGTTGGCTTTTTTTTATTTTCAATGGGTTGCAGTATCCGAAAAATAATTTTTTAAAAAAAGGATAACCGCTTTAATTTCATTTACTTTGCTTTTGAGTTATTACAGATTGTTTCTTTGTATGGGATCCTCATTTTTTGGCCAGAATACAGTAGAAATTTTAGTTTTTAAATAAAAAAATTTATTAAAAAATCAGGTGGTCCGCCTTTTTTCCCAAACCCACCAAAGGGAAAAAACCCAAGCTGCAGCCTGATACATCAGGGATGGGAAAGGCCATGGATATTGGACATGTGTCCTGGAATCTGGGAACTCCCCGCAAATCCGCAATGGTTGGGAGTTTCCCTAGTTACAATATATACTGATAAATGTGGCAAGGGGATTTCAAAAAATTATTTAAAAAGTTGTCGGGTTTTCGCTTTAATTTCTTTTAACTTATTTTTGCTTTAAATTAGCGCAGGTTCCTTTGTATGGGATTCTCATGTTTTGGCCAGAGTAGAGTACAAATTTTTAATAAATAAATGATAAAAAATAGCAGACGGTCCCCTATTTTCCATAACCAGCCAAGGTAAAAAAAACGCATTTCACCTGATACCAGGAGGGGAAAGGTCCATGGATTTTGGCATGTGTCCGGAATCTGGCGGGGGGGGGGGGGGCGGGGGTCAGTGGGGGGGGGGGGGGGGGGGGGGGGGGGGGGGGGGGGGGGTTTTTTGTTCTCTTTCCTTTTTCCCAAACCCAAATAGAAAAAAGTTGTTTTTTTTTTACTGGATTTGAATGGGTAATTTACTTTGCCCCCACTTACCGGCCTGTAGCGCTGTTGCTCCAACATCACTTTTATCTGACATAACTTCCAGTTCAACATCAAACAGGTAACACTAAGGCTATGTTCACACGGAGTAATTGCGGCATGTACAGTACGCCCCGCAATTACGGCGGGTGTTCGGGAGTCGCGCTGATCGGTGCGTACTCCCGCGGCACAGGGAGGGGGGGGGGGGCCCCCCCGGCCCATCTGTCATTTCCGCAGGGTATTCCCCGCAAGTAATTGACATGTCATTAATCTCACCGGCGTACAATACTGTACAAGAGGGAGAGGAGGCTAATCCCCATAGTTCTCTAGAGAACGTGAATTACCGTAATTTCAGCATGCATCTCGCTCGTATTAGAGCGCAAATACGCCGCAAATTGTGCGCCGAAATTAGTCTGTGTGAACATAGCCTAATAGGCACTGTGCTGGAAGTGCTGTTAGATATGACATTGAAGCAACAGTGCAACAAGATCAGAAGCACCAGGGAATGGGTAATCTAACCCACTTAGACACCATTAAAAAAATCCTAAGGGCCCATCTACAGGGTAGTTTTTGTGGGTTTTCAATTTTGGGATTTAGGGAACCCTGAAAACTGACAAAGAAACATCCCCATAGATTAATAGAAAATCTGTTCAGTTGGATGCTGGATGTTTTTTTAAAAACCCCCAGTGTTCCCAAAACTTAAAAAAGCACAACCTTCCGCTCGTTATTGGGGAAAAAAATGTGCAAATTTAATGGTTTTTTTATGAGGGTGAATCCGCAGACAAAACTGTCCACCAAAACCAGCAACCAAATCTGCCCCCATTTTTAAAATCTGTGTGGCACCCTTAACCCGTACCCTAGCTGCCGGGGATGAGTGGTGCCACGGTCCGCTTGCCAGGCTGCGGGTGCGCTCGTATTGGGGCAGGAACTTACCTAAAAACCCGTCCCCGCTCTTTTTGCCCCTGTGCCGCATTTTTTAAGTGTCCCATACAGTAGGGTGCACGTGCCGGTTCTGAAATTTAAAGGGCCCCGCGGGGTAATTGTTTTTTGCCACATGATTTAAAAATTCCAAAAATTATTTTTTGATTGCCTATTGAGAAAGCGTTCCTGAGCTATTCCATTATCTTACCGTGACCTAACCCTTTTGCCTCTGTGCAACCCCAAACCTTTGCCCCTTGTCCTGACCCTTTTTGCTGTCCCCCGACTCAGGGCCCCATGTAGAACCTGTTTAGGGTTAAAATCATTTTTGCTATAAATTTAAGGGGAAAAAGTGATTTTAGACCTAAACAGTTTCATACATGTGGCCAAGAGTTTGCCAAATGATTCTGTACCACGCTACACCTCGGCTGCTACCACAAACATGTCTCGTCAGGGGTAGTGACCTGGTAGGACTCCTGCCGCAGCAAGTCCAACCTGCTTTGCGGCGGGCTCTGGTGAACATTTTGCTCCCTGGCGTGGCTTGTACCATCGCTTGCAGTGATCCAGAGGATCCACTACTCCTGCCGTTACAGCAATATCGGTGTATACCTATAAGAAAGTTGCAAATTCTTGTGTAATCATAATTTGCACAAAATGTAACAACTTTCATATGTCGGAAAACTGTGAAGTATCAAGTAATGCATTTTCCCCTATGTGTATAATAAAAGCATAATTCACCTAAAAACTTTCTTCAGTCTTAATTTTCCTCAGTTTTCAAGGTCAGATAAGATTAAATCCATCAGCGCAGAGTAAAGCCGGCGTAGAGATATCTGAAATATAATTTATTCATTGGACTTTGCTCATATATCCGTGCAGCATTCCAGCTAATTCAGTGTAATCATGTAGCATGTTGTGTGTTCTCCATATAACCCACCAACAATTAATAACCAGGAGACCCCAAGGAGAATTTCTGCTGAGCATCCAATCATTTACCTTAAATTAAATTCAGATCCCTGCCACGTCTTGGAGGAGAACTGAGCGTTTAATTACCCAGCATCCCTCACAGATTCTAAACCTGCAATGAGCGTTGCATCTCCTACATCATTCATGATGTTTATCAACTTTGCAAACAGCGGCTTGTGGTCTCATTATGGAGGGAAAAATAGACAAAACATGGGAGTTTGGTCTGGAAGTCGAGGTTGTGTGCGACATGACAATGAGGGGTCCTTGTGACCTCGTCTTGGAAATAAAATATGAATAATAGTGAATAAGGGCTGGGGTATAACTGGGGGAACATGGCCAGGAAGCAGAGACTCCTGCACAGGCAGCATTGTTTGCCGACTTCTGTCAGGATCACAGGAGATTTCTCCTGACCCGGTGGGAGACCGGACATTATTTATCATAAGTGGTCAAATATGTTTCTCAGAGGAGGGGTAAGTCTATGCCCTTGTATTTAGGGAAAGTTATTCTGCTGAAATGGATAATATTATTGCAGCTTCCCATGAGGAGGTAAGTCTCTACTCAGTTATATGAGCACAGTGTCATTATTAACAAAAGGGACGAGCAAGCGCTATATTTAAAGGAGACATCATCTTGTATCTGTGACCCATATTTCGGGTTGTCTATGTGTCTAAATTGACTGTAATGTCCAAACAGGTCTGGTAAAGAGAATATCATTGTATTGTTTGCTACCCAATATAACTGTATAGGTGGATATATCACTCTATCCATTATAACCCTCCTTTACATCGGGCCTTTTTTCCTCTGAAACGCGTAGGCTGCAATGAGAACTATGTTGGAATTTTAAAGCATATCTACAATAAAGTTTTGGAACACACAAGGTTACTCTGGACTTCTATTTGCATATGTTTCTATGAAGGTTTCTTCATGCCTGTACGGGCGTTTCCCTGTCAAGATTGACCAGGTGAGCTGACTACTTATACGTTTTTTCTGGAGTGTGTTTTTGTTCTATGTTAACCCAGAGAATATTAAAGAGTTTTAAGGACCTTTTTGTCTTTACTGTACCTCCATCTATCCCCGTGACTAAGTCCCGTGAGGAGATCTGACTGTATTTGGGGCGGATTAAAGCATGTTGGGACGTAATTAAAACCTTTTTGGAGGGTATATCATTTTTTGGTTTCTCTTCGGAACTTACTCTAGGTTAAGGTGAGGTTCGAGACAGGAGCGTCCTTATTGGGGCGGCTACCCTGTATATATAGGGTAGGGATAGCATCTTTTTTAGTGATAATAGCAAGAGTATTTTCTGTGATTTGGTCTATAAATGTGGTTTATGCCCAATATTGGGATTTTGGCTGTATGTATTCTGAATGTATATTTCTTTTTAAAAATAAGTACTTAATAAAAGTTAAGTTTTAGGATATTCCCTTTCTGTATACATTGACGCGATTCAGAGATTTATCTAAGTAGCTATTATTGAGCCACTTTTATCTGTGTTTCTCAGTGTGGTGAGACAACCACTTTAACCCCTTAAGGCGAACGCCTGAAAAGTACTTAATGACCAGCAAATTTTTTAGTTTTTGCCTCCTTGCGTTTAAACAATTGTAACTTCTTATTTTTTCAGTGACGCAGTTGTATGTGACCTCGTTTTATGTGGGAGAAGTTGTACTTTTTGGAGGAATAGTTTAAGTTCACTCATAAATTATTGCAGAACTTGTTTTTTTTTTTTTTTACATTTTATTTTACACCATTCACATTTCACACTCAATAACTTGTTAGATTAATTCTACAGGTTATTACGGTCATGTGGATACCTTATATGTGTAGGTTTTTTTTGTGTGTGTGTAATATATGCACAATTATTTTTTATTAAATATTTATTTTTATTATTTATTTTATTTTTTTTCTACACTTTTTTTATTTTTTTATATCCCATGTAGGGAGAACTGTTTTCGATTTTTTTTACAATTAGTAATGTATTACCATATTTATATATGCTAATACATTATAATCTGGGTCAGTTTGACACAGGCAGCAGTCAGGGCAGCACACAGTCTGCCCTGATCACTGGCTTGTTACACAGTCCTGGAGCTACTCTAGGTTCCAGGGCTGACTGTGCAGCCATTCCCCAGGCGCCAATGGGACACCGGGAGTCCCGATCACCCGACAGAGCAGGAGAAAGCCCTTTGATTATGCCGTGGTCACTGACTGAGGCAATCAAAGGGTTAAGTGCCGATGTCTGCAGCAACGGCAAAAGACGGTGGGCGGTCATTAACGGGTGCGCATTTTGCTATACCTGAATTATGCATGTTCCTTGCTCTGGTCTGAATACTGTTTTATCTCCGTGCTGTGATGTAATTGACAGCTTGGCCACACACTTCTGGTTCTTTGCTAGCCTTTGTGTAGGGCTGCAGATCGTTCTGCTTGATTGTTGAGTGACAGCTGCCTTCTCAATTCGTTTTTCTTGTCTGTCTGTAAGGGTTCTATGTGGTCTGGATGTCAGAGGTCCAGTTCTATCACGTTTTGGCGCCGGACTCTGACATCCCTTAAGAAGACCACATTTCCTTTTGTCTAGTGCTTGTGATAGACTTGTACTTGAGCGAACATTTTCTCCCTGGATGGTTTACTTGGATTCTCTGACCTTTTGCCCGTCTTTCTGACATCAGTTTATTGCCTGCCACTTTGTTCCTTTTCTGCTTTCTCTGGTTCTGACCCATTTTCACTTGATCTTTCTACATTGGGTTTGCCTGTCTCGTCTTTATTCTGTGTTTCACCTTACCTATTGTAGGGGTTGTCGTCCAGTTGTAGCTGACCACCTAGGGTCAGACCGGAAGGTAGGCAGGGACAGTGCTGGGGGGCTTAGCATCAGGGCTCACAGTATGTCTTTTCTGTTTGAGTCCTAGGGCCCCATTAGCTAGGGAATGAGACTAGTCAGCAAATCCAAACATTACTACACAGGTTCTTGTCACCCAATAACAAAGGACATTTGACCAACCAGGATTGGTCCGCTCTCTCCAAGTACATTAATTCTGTGGAATATTTTAAATTGCATGTGCTGTATTTTCTATATGCATACATTTTAGGTTGTTAGGCACATGTTAATCAAATTTTGTAAGCCCATCTACCACAACAAGGTAACCGTCATGAGATGGGATTTTGTTCTAATTAATTCACCTCTTCAGGAGCAAGGGCCGCCTCGGCTATAGTCATACACTCCTCCCATTTGCACCAACTTCTTTTAAAGGGATTTTCCAGTCCCATAAAATTATGTAAATTATGATTAACCTTCCTCTCTCCCTTGCTGCCGCACCAAAGCGCTCCGGAATATGCTCCTTTGCACTTCTCATCCCAACACACCAGAGATGCTCGTGCTTCATTCACTCACAATGAACCATCTGCTGTGGCTCAGCGCAAGACCCTGGGAGTGCAGAGTAGTGGATTCTGGGGATTCAGAGCAGCAGCAGAAGGGAGGAAGGTGAATGGCAGGCAGAACACTATACCTTTTTTTTCCTATTTTACCCAGCCTGGCCTTTTTTATAATAACTTTACAAGACTGGATGACTACTTTAATTATTATAGCTATTTCTTTTTGCCCAGAATTCATTGGTGACATAGATCCCCAGAAAGGCGAGTCTATTGGTATAGTGTCCTATCTAATGATGGACACTAGGCTCCTGAAAGCTGCATGTGAATTGAGGTTTTACTAAATCCAATAGAGTTGCGCTGTGGATTTTCCTCAGCTCTTTTCCATAAGCCTTTGCTTTATGCAAAACAGTCAGTGAGGTCTGAAAGGCGAGTAAATCCTCACACCGACCAATTTATTGGTTCCGCTCCTCAAGAAGAGATGTTTCCCCTTGCGAAGCCACTCTCGCCTCTCACCCAGCCAACCAGTAAGTTCTACACTGCACTGATGAGGGGCAAATACCCCGAAACAGCTGTCTGTAGTTGAACTTAACTAGTTTGGCTCAAATCTCTTTCATATTGCTAGGCTCCTGCGAGCTGCATGTGAACTGAGGATAACTACATCCAAAAGAGTGCGCTGTGGAGCTCCTCAGCTCTTTTCCCATAAGCCTTTGCTTTATGCAAAATTTATTGGTTCCTCTCCTCAAGGAGAGATTTTTCCCCTATCTAATGATGTGGCAGATTGGCTCACAAAATTTGATCAAAATGTGCACTGAGAACTTTAAATTAATAGATATAGTAAACACAGTAGCAGTTATGCAGTTAAAAATAGTCCACAAATTCTGGGTTTGTTGAGTGCAGCTGTGCACTGTTGTGTATGTTTGCTTTCAACTAGGATAATGTGTTACAGTGCAGCAAGCTGAATTTTACCCATAGTGAAGGAAAGCCTAGCTGTGACCCCATTGAAATTGCCAATTAATCTGCTAATTTAATTAATTATGTTTCCAAACCAAAGGATCTAACAGCAGCCAGCACTGCAGGAAATAATTACCAGGTAAGCATTAGTGAGTTACAAGGATAGCTTCATACTTATGCAAACTGTGTGGCCACTACTAAGAGTGCACCATTAACGCAAATGTCATGGGCACACATACAGTGCCTTGCGAAAGTATTCTGCCTCCTTGAACTTTTCAACCTTTTGCCGTATTTCAGGCTTCAAACATAAAGATACAAAATTTTAATTTTTTGGGGTGAAAAATCAAAAACAAGTGGGACACAATTGTGAAGTGGAATGAAATTTATTGGATATTTTTAACTTTTGTTAAAAAAAAACAAACTGAAAAGTGGGGCGTGCAATATTATTTGGCCCCTTTACTTTCAGTGCAGCAACCTCACTCCAGAAGTTCAGTGAGGATCTCTGAATGATCCATTGTTGTCCTAAATGACTGATGATGATAAAAAATAATCCACCTGTATGTAATCAAGTCTCTGTATAAATGCACCTGCTCTGTGATAGTCTCAGGTTCTGTTTAAAGCGCAGAAAGCATCATGAAGACCAAGAACACACCAGCAGGTCCGTGATACTGTTGTGGAAAATTTTAAAGCCGGATTTGGATCCCAAAAGATTTCCCAAAATTTAAACATCCCAAGGAGCACTGTGCAAGCGATCATATTGAAATGGAAGGAGTATCAGACCACTGCAAATCTACCAAGACCCGGCCTTCCCTCTAAACTTTCATCTCAAACAAGGAGAAGACTGATCAGAGATGCAGCCGAGAGGCCCATGATCACTCTGGATGAACTGCAGAGATCTCCAGCTGAGGTGGGAGAGTCTGTCCATAGGACAACAATCAGTCATACACTGCACAAATCTGGCCTTTATGGAAGAGGCAAGAAGAAGCCATTTCTCAAAGATATCCATAAAAAGTCTTGTTTAAAGTTTGCCACAAGCCACCTGGGAGACATCAAATATGTGGAAGAAGGGGCCGCCTGGGAGACACCAAACATGTGGAAGAATGGGCTCTGTTCAGATATAACCAAAATCCAACGGCCACAATGCAAAACAATGTTTGGTGTAAAAGCAACACGCTTATCCCCCTGAACACACCATCCCCACTGTCACACATGGTGGGGGGTAGCATCATGAAGACCAAGGAACACACCATCCCCACTGTAACACATGGTGGTGGCAGCATCATGGTTTGGGCTTTTCTTCAGCAGGGACAGGGAGGATGGTTAAAATTGATGGGAAGATGGATGGAGCCAAAACAGGATCATTCTGAAGAAAAGCTGTTGGAGTCTGCAAAAGACCTGAGACTGGAAATTGGAGATTTATCTTCCAACAAGACAATGACCCAAACTTTTTAAACAAAATCTTACAATGGAAGGTTCCCAAATAACCATCTCCAGGTGTTAGAATGGCCGATCACGTCCAGACCTGAATCCAATTTGAGAATCTGTGGAAAGAGCTGGAAAACTGCTGCTCACAAACGCTCTCCATCCAACCCCACTGAGCTCCAGCTGCTCACAAACGCTCTCCATCCAACCTCACTGACTCCAGCTGTCACAAACGCTCTCCATCCAACCTCACTGAGCTCCAGCTGTTCACAAACGGGTCTCCATCCAACCTTACTGAGCGCCAGCTGCTCACAAACGCTCTCCATTCCAACCTCACTGAGCTCCAGCTGCTCACAAACGCTCTCCCACCAACCTCACTGAGCTCCACTGCTCACAAACGCTCTCCACCAACCTCACTGAGCTCCAGCTGCTCACAAAACGCTCTCCATCCAACCTCACTGAGCTCCAGCTGCTCACAAACACTCTCCCATCCAACCTCACTGAGCTCCAGCTGCTCACAAACGCTCTCCATCCAAACACTTTAGCTCCAGCTGCTCACAAAACGCTCTCCATCCCAAACCCCACTGAGCTCCAGCGCTCACAAACACTCTCCATCCAACCTCACTGAGCTCCAGCTGTTCACAAACGCTCTCCATCCCAACCTCACTGAGCTCCAGTGCTCACAAACGCTCTCCATCCAACCTCACTGAGCTCCAGCTGTTTCACAAACGCTCTCCATCCAACCCCAACTGAGCTCCAGCTCTCACAAAAAGCTCCTCCATCCCCAAACCCCACTGAGCTCCAGCCCGTTCACAAAAGCTCTCCATCCAACCCAAATGAGCTCCAGCTGCTCACAAACGCTCTCCATCCAACCTCACTGAGCTCCACGCTCCACAAACACTCTCCATCCAACCTCACTGAGCTCCAGCTGCCACAAACGCTCTCCATCCAACCTCACTGAGCTCCAGCTGCTCACAAACGCTCTCCATCCAACCTCACTGAGCTCCACTTGCTCACAAACGCTCTCCCCTCCAACCTCACTGAGCTCCTCTGCTCACAAACGCTCTCCATCCAACCTCACTGAGCTCCAGCTGCTCACAAACACTCTCCATCCAACCTCACTGAGCTCCAGCTGTTCACAAACGCTCTCCATCCAACCTCACTGAGCTCCAGCTGTTCACAACGCTCCCCCATAAAAACCTCAACTGAGCGCCAGCTGCTCACAAACGCTCTCCATCCAACCTCACGATCTCCAGCTGCTCACAAACGCTCTCCATCCAACCTCACTGAGCTCCACTGTTTCACAAAAGCTCTCCTCCCAACCTCACTGAGCTCCAGCTGCTCACAAACCGCTCTCCATCCAACCTCACTGAGCTCCAGCTGCTCACAAACACTCCCATCCAACCTCACTGGCTCCCGCTGCTCACAAACGCTCTCCATCCAACCTCACTGAGCTCCAGCTGTTCACAAACGCTCCTCCATCCAACCTCACTGAGCTCCAGCTGCTCACAAACGCTCTCCCATCCAACCTCACTGAGCTCCAGCTGTTCACAAACGCTCTCCATCCAACCTCACTGAGCTCCAGCTGTTCACAAACGCTCTCCATCCAACCTCACTGAGCTCCAGCTGTGCCAAGGAAGAATAGGCAAGAATTTCAGTCTCTCAATGTGCAAAACTGATAGAGAAACCCCAAGCGACTTAAGTATTAACTTAAGGGGGCCGAATAATTTTGCACGCCCCACTTTTCAGTTTTTTATTTTTTACAAAAGTTTAAATTTCCATTAAATTTCGTTCCACTTCACAATTGTCCCACTTGTTGTTGATTCTTCACGAAAAAATTTAAATTTTATATCTTTATGTTTGAAGCCTGAAATGTGGCAAAAGGTTGAAAAGTTCAAGGGGGCCGAATACTTTCGCAAGGCACTATAACTTGCATTTGGATCCCATACTTAGCAATTTCATTCCCCATTGATTGAAAAGTGCTATTTGGGCACCGTAGGATGGTAATATTCTGGTTCTACATGGTACACTATAAGAGTGACCTCAATAGTTGGTTCTGCATAGGATACTAACAAACTAAGGCTAGCCCTGGATATCTAACTTTCCTAGATGCCGACCGCCCATTGACTTCAAACGTCCCAGCAGTTGGCATATAACTCTGCACAGACATTCTGAAACACTACTGGTGCAGCTATGGGAGCTGTTAGTGTAAGCCGGGTTCTCCGCCGAGAAAGTAGGAACGGTTTATTACCACCGTCTTTGTATATAGAGCACTGGATAGCCTCCCGACTTCTAGTAGTCACATGATTGTTGGGGCTTGGTAACTGCAGATGCTGCTGGATCTTATTGTAGTGTACGGGAGTGAACACTCCTAAATTTATTTGGGCCCCTAAGAATATTTACTATGGAAGCAATTATTTGCTATGTGCAATCTAACTATTCTGATAGGGTGATGTGTATAAAAAAGTTATTCTGCTGATCCATGACCTAAAGAGTTAAGGTGCTGTACAAGCCTGAAGCAGAGCGCTGGGTACTTAGGCAACTACGAAGGTATAAATATAGGTGCCCAGGTGGGAGGTGTTGAGTTAGTTTTTAGTCAGTTGTTCAGTTGCTCAGCCAAGTGTGGACTTATGGCGGCAAGAGTTCGGAGACAATGGGGCAGATGTATCAATAGAGTCTAACTCTTAGACAACCTAAAGTTAGATTAGAAAGTCTTACAATGCGCCAAATTTATCATAGTGTTGATAAATCTGAGGCAGGTTACAACTGTCTAGGGTAAGTTTTTACCACTTCTAAGTTGGCTTACTTTTTACGCCGGAAACTGCGACAAAACCCTGCCGCATTTTTGACGAATTTAAGCCACACCTATTTTCTTCTAAACCTCGCCCCTTTTCACGAGGTCACATCCCCTTTGTCAGATGAGGTGCAGAAGCGTCTGAACTTGTCTAAAACACATAGTAATTGTGGCGAAAAGCTTGTAAGACATTATTTTTGGTGCAAAATGAGCCAAAATTCTGGCTTAACTGTCTTGATAAATCTGCCCAAATGTCTATTCCTCTTCGCCCCAAATTTAAGCAAGAACAAGTAGGCCACAGACGTTTAGGAAGGGAGAAGACCTGGCAGCACCTGGAGACATGAATAGTGGAAGTATATGAGGATGAAGTCAGTGAAGACTAAGCCTCAGAGTCAGTTGATGTCTAGCAGTTTCCGGCCTAGCTTAACCCACTAGTCTTAGAGAAGTTTTCAGATTGCCGAGGGGCGAACAAGTAAGCTCCTTCCGAGAATGTAAACTAGTTTATAGGCTGGATTCTAGATTTGGTGCCACCGCTGCTACAAGCTTCCAATAGAGACTGTAAAGTAAATTTTTAGCAAAGATTAGATGCAATCTTTTAGTGCTGTGTATATCTGCTTTGTTGGTACTGTAATGGGCGGTGGATTTTCTGACTGCAAATTTTGGATGAAAAGTCTGAAGCAGATATGTCTGTGTGAACACACAGTGTAATAACCAGATATAATGGGACTCATCTGATAAGTGGAGACTTGACTATTTAGAGGACCTGTGATCTCCTCTGACATCTGTTTTAGTAATTCCTTGTGCTCCCTATGATATAACAATTCTGGAGCCTCTTCTCTTATTACTCTGTGTTGTGCTGTTCCTCTGTTATTCCTCCTAGAAATGAATTACTGAATCTGTCACATGGTTGTTACCATTACAAGTTTTCAGAGGAGCATGTCCCTGTACAGTCTGACTGTCAGCTCTGATTGGAAAATCTCAGATTGGGCAGGGACAACCCCCCAATTGGTAACGCCCAACTGACAGATTGGAAATATATTTCTGGGAGGAATAACAGAGGAACAGCAAAACACAGATATAAGAGAAGAGGCTCCAGAATGATTTCACAGGGAACACAAAGGATTTACTAAAATAGACATATTGGGAATGACGAGTGCGACGCCTCACTTGCATCTGGACGACATTTTGGACTGTCCTGGGTGACTTAGCTCTTAGCGCTTAGGCACACTGACACAGGCTTCAACTGACCTCAGCCAGCATTATTGAGGCATGGGAAAACAACATACAGAAAAAAAACACAACAAAATAAATCCTCAGGCTGTCTAGCCACTACCTGAACATATGATGTCCCTATCTAACGTGTGGTCAAGGCCTAACGCCAATGCACCACAAACACATTACCAGTCCTCACTGGTTCTGGCTTCTCCCAAACCTCTGGGGGCAAAAGCCTCTCTCTCTCTAGCTCCTCTGCTACACTGCCAGCTAGCAGACCAAGCCCCCTGATAGTCTCAGAATTTTCTAGGCCTCTAGAGATGTGTCCAAGACCTGGCCTGGAACGCGGGGAGTAGACGCCAACCCAACACATTGTCTACTCCCAATAATAGCTGACCCAGGAACGGCTGAAAAGCCACAATAACTATAGACCGCTGCCATCTGCTTGCTCTCTCTCTTTCTCTCTCTCTCTCCAGACCATGCCCCCTGATAACCTGTAGTCTCAGGCTTTTATAGGCCTCCAAAGATGTGTCCAAGACCTGGCCTGCGACACGGGGAGTAGACGCCCACCCAACACATTGTCTTCTCTCAATAAGAGGTGACCCAGGAACGACTGAAAAGCCACACTAACTATACACCGCTGCAATCTGCTTGCTCTCTCTCTCTCTCTCTGTCTCTGTCTCTCTCTCTCTGTCTCTCTCCCTCTTTCTCTCTCTCTCTCCAGACCATGCCCCCTGATCACCTGTAGTCTCAGGCTTTTAGAGGCCTCCAGAGCTCTGGAGGCCTATAAAAGCCTGGAACACAGGGAGTAGACGCCCACCCAACACATTGTATACTCTCAATAACAGCCAACCCAGGAACGGCTGAAAAACCACAATAACTATAGACTGCTGCCATCTGCTTGCTCGCTCTCTCTCTTTCTCTCTCTCTCTCCAGACCACCCCCCTGATCACCTGTAGTCTCAGGCTTTTATAGGCCTCCAGAGATGTGTCCAAGACCTGGCCTGCAACACGGGGAGTAGACACCCAC
>JAODAL010012055.1:0-45000 GCA_025379985.1 Phyllomedusa bahiana | reverse complement strand
TTGAAATTGAAATAATTATTTGAAAGATGTAAGGCTTGAAGGGCTGCCATAGGCACAATTACTTGTAATGTGGGCTCCTCAATGGTTGTACTATTCAAGTCATTTTATGGAGTAAAATGTAGCCTTGTTTTTAGACTTTTTTGTAAAATGATTTTCCATATCGATCTGTCCAGCTACTGGGTGCAGTGATGATTGAAGTCGCTCCTTTCTTTTCCACGGTTTATTGAGAGGGGTTTCAAGGTGAAACAATTATATAGGTCACATACAGACATGCGCACTCAGCAGCAAGCCATTGTACAGCCAAGCATAATCTTAGTAGAGCTAATTAATTTGAAAAATATTGACATGCCAGCAAAGTGCAAGATGGGAACATCGCTTCAACCCCTTAACGCCACCGTCTATTGGCGTCGCTGCAGACATCGTTGTTTGTGGTTCCCGGTGCCGCAACTGCGCTTCACAGCCCTGTTCCCAGGGCACCCTCTGCAACCTCCGCTCCCCGGCACTTAACCCTCTGATTGCAGCGGTCCGGGACCACAGCGTAATCAAAGGGCTTTCCCCTTCTCTGTCGGGTGATCAGGACTCCTGGTGACCCGACACAGCCCAGGGAACGGCTGCACAGTCAGCCCTGAGGACCTGGATTAGCCCCAGGCCTGTCTGAGTAACAAGCCAGTGATCAGGGCACACTGACTGCTGCCTGTGTCAAACTGACACACATTACAATGTATTAGCATATATGAATATGCTAATACATTACTAAGTGTAAAAAAAAAAAAAAAAAGTGTAAAACCGTTATCCCTTCATGGGATTTAAAAAAAAAGTAAAAAAAAACATGAAGTGTAGAAAAAATAAATAATAAAATTAAAATAAATATTTAATAAAAAATAATTGTGCATACATCACACACACAAAAGCCCCTACACATATTAGGTATGCACACGACCATAATAATCTGTAAAATTAATCTAACAAGTTATTAAGTGTGAAATGTGAATGGTGTAAAAAAGTAAAAAAACAAAGTTGAAAAAAATTCTGCAATAATTTATAAGTGAACTTAAACTATTCCCTCAAAAAGTACAACTTGTCCCAAATAAAACGAGGCCTCATACAACTGTGTCATTGAAAAAATAAAAAAAGTTATGACCGTTGAAACGCAAGGAGGGAAAAACTAAAAAAATGTGCTGGTCATTAAGGGTGACGTATATGTACGGGGCTGCGTCTTTTCAGACGTAATGGCCTACATTTTCATTTAAGTTGTAGTGTAAGAGGATGCCTAATAAAGGGAGCTATAACTGAAAGCATTTTACATGTGTTTCCTACAAAGCCTAATAGAGGGTGCTTTACCTGCAAGCATTTTACATGGTTTCCTATTAAGCCTAATAGAGAGCGCTATAACTGCAAGCATTTTACATGTGTTTCCTATGAGGCCTAATAGAGGGCGCTATAACTGAAAGCATTTTACATGTAACCTCTCCCCTCCATATATCTCTGCCCTAATCTCCAGATATCTCCCCTCACGCAATCTCCGCTCCTCACAGGACCTTCTCCTCTGCTCTCCCCTTGTCAGCTCCTCACACAACCGTCTCCAAGACTTCTCCCGTGGTTCCGCGACACTCTGGAACTCACTGCCCCAACACATCAGACTCTCCTCCACCCTCACCAGCTTCAAAAGCAACCTGAAAGCCCATCTCTTCAGGATTTCCTATAACCTACAATATCCCTGCTGCCACAGTACTACCCCACAAACATGTCTGCCCCTCACCTTCTGTCTCTTCCCTCCTCCTCGTAGATTGTAAGCCCTCGTGGGCAGGGTCCTCTCTCCCTCTGTCGTGCCAATTGTAATTCATCATTTATCATTGTACTCATTTGACATATGTATGTAACCCCCCTCGAATGTACAGTGCCCTGGAATCAATGACACTTTAAAATAAATAATAATAATAATAAATAATAATAATGTGTTTCAGATGAAGCCCAATAAAGGGCGCTATAACTGAAAGCATTTTACATGTGTTTCCTATGAAGCATAATAGAGGGCGCTATAACTGAAAGCATTTTACATGTGTTTCAGATGAAGCCCAATAGAGGGTGCTTCCAGCATTTTACATGTGTTTAATCACTTTTTATATGTATTGAATTATATAAAAGCAGTTTTTTTAGTATAGAATGGGTGTTTGTAGAAATTAAAGAAGTTTTAACTAAAACATGTATTAATGCTTTAGATAAATAGTTTATTATAGAATGTTGAGTGGTTTTAGTTTTATACTGAAACCACTCAACATTCTATAATAAACTATTTATCTAAAACATTAATACATTTATTAATCAAAACTTCTATAAATTTCTAGAAACACCCATTCTATACTAAAAAAACTTCTTTTATATAATTCAATACATATAAAAAGCGTTGTATAAGATTAAGCACATGTAAAATGCTGGAAGCGCCCTCTATTGGGTCATTAGGTTACTAAAGTTCAAACAGTTCTTCTAGATCAAATGAGACCTCTAGCGGCCGATTTAGTGTATTACACTTCAAATTTTAATCCAATGCGTTTTTCAGATGCGCTTTTCGTATCAAAAGTGCATCCAAAACGTACCCAAAAGTATGTTGTGCTTTTGGGTCCGTTTTTCAGGTTCCAAAAACGCACCCCATTGTTTCCTATAGGTATTTTACTTGCGTAAAATGCAAGTAGAATTGACATGTCAATTCTTAAAACGGATCCGAAAAACGCATTGAAAAGACGCAAGTAAACACGCAGCAGCGATCACTCATCTGAATGGAGATGTGTGTTTTACATTGAAACCAATGTAAATCACACTGCACATTGTTAGATACATTTTTGGATCCATTTTGGGGCCGAAAAACGGATCAAAAAATTGTGTGAACATACCCTTACAGAGTGCCCGCGGCACATTCTAATGTGTCTGATCTCGGGGGGGCGTGCTGGAGGCGTGTTGCACTAGAACCGCATGATTCTACACATTTATAGCTTCAGTACGGCAAATCCAGGCGCATTATTGCTGGAACAGGTAGAGCACTTTAAAAGTGTTTTACCTGAGCCGGAAGTGTCTTTGTAGCTAGAAAGCGCTAAATCTCTAACCGCAGTAGAACAGGTTCATAGATTCAGGTGCATTCTATGCTACTAATGCGTGCAAAAAAAAATAAATGGCGCCTGGGTGCCAAAAATCATGCATGTCACACTAACTACTTTTCAGGTGTTCGGCTTAAGGGCTAAGTAACAAACACAACTATGCTGTAAACGTTCCCTTTGATTGAGGGAACTGTATCAAATAGAAATCTGAAATGTAAATGACCAGGGATACCAGCAATTGGTTTGGCTGGCTTGGAGCATCTGGAATCTGTAGCCATTGGAATCAATGAGTGACTTGTGCGGCATGGTGTTAAGCAAAATGTGCAGCTTAGAGGAGGAAAGGTAAAATATCAAACAGCATGGCGGGTTACAGTGGTCAAACCTAAAAGAAAGAGAAGGAGGAGGACTGGCTTAGGCACTAAGGGATCCCTCCTACCTCCAAAAAAAAGAAATACAGCAAGAAGAATATAGAAGCACAGGAGAGAGAAAAGGCAGTGAGCCTGACAGAGCTGAAAGGAGCCTAACTGCACAATAGGTGAGAGAAGTGCTGTCTGTGCAAACCTAACCTTAGCACTTCCATTGTCTTTTCCTGTGCTGTATGTAGCCTACCTTCTCTGCAGCTGAGCAGCAGCATTATCTGTTTGAAAGCTGCTTCCCTTTACCCTGTAAAATCACAAGCCCCAGGATGTCTTGCTGTGCTTTGTCCATCATTCTCCCTCCCAACCTCAGCCTCAGTTTCACGGCCTCTGTTTCCTACCTCATGTTGTATGGATGGTGGGGTCAAGACCTAAGAGATGTTGCTTCCAAGGCTGTCCTAAAAAAGCAAAAACCCCTCTGGTCACCTGGTCTCCTGGGCTTGACACAGAACTGTTTTCTGTGTAAAGACACTGAACTTTGGAGCCTTTTGCCATCAGCTAATCTAAAACTGTAAGAAGCCTATAGAAAACTTAATTTAATATATAAAAAAAAAATCACTAACTTTGGGACAACTTTTTTTTCACTTGACAACCCCTTTGGCTGAGGACTGTGGTTTGTTTGGACATAATTGTTCATTGTTGCCTAATGGATTACTGATACATCCAAAAATGATGTTGTGAAGGTCAAAGTGTTTATTGTTCCCTTGTGGATTACAAATATGACCTGAAAGAATTTTGCAGAAATGTTTATTTTATGTTGACTTTGCTGAACAACTCAGTCAGAAATTATAGAGAACTGACACCACTATCATCCATGCTATCCTAAACAACATGAAGGAGGAAAAATCTCTCCTTGAGGAGAACAACCAATAAATTGGTTGGTGTGAGGATTTATGCGCCTTTCAGTCTTCACTGACTGTTTTGCATTGCAAGGCTCCCGCGAGCTACATGTAAACTGAGGATAACTACATCCAATAGAGTGCGCTGTGGAGCTCCTCAGCTCTTTTCCCCTAAACTACATGAGAAAGACTCCCATGCCACTATATTGTACTGAAGTGCTTTGCATTAGAAAGACATTGGCCATGGGCCACATGTATGAAACTGTTTAGGTCTAAAACTCACTCTTTTGCCCATAGTAACCTATGGACAAAAAAGTGAGTTTTAGACCTACACAGGTTCATACATGTGGCCCATGACATCAATCTGATTACTAACAAGTCCCTGGCCACAAGAGGATAGATTTATCTCCATATCTCCAGTTCCCAGAACCTCTGGAAGCATCCATGGGTGTATATTATGTCAGCTCTATCTTTTATAAGCTGTAGCTATTAGGTCAATTTGCTCTTTTAAAGGGGATTTGCCAAGAGACCAGTTACGTACCTCCTGTCAGCACAAGAGCAGGATGTAAACAAATCACGCTGAGTCATGAAGCTGCAGGGGAGAGAGGGTGGGAGCGAGTGAGGAGTGAGGAATCCAAGGGAGCGTCTCAAAACTTAAGTGAAATAATAAACAGTACAACAGTGGATTCTCAATACGGCAAGACAGCCTCAGAGTGCACTCTCTACCCGGTGCCTTAAAAGCTCATTCATTTTGCCTGTCATCAGATAAGAAGTGATTCACGCAAGCGCGGCCTGTCAGCTCCTGGGTCGTGACTAGGGAAAGCATTGAGGTAACCAAGAGGGATTGAGCAATGCTGTAGCTCTCAGAGTTTTCACTTTTTATAATCACATATATTTAGAAAAGTGATTAAATACCCATTTTGGAGGTTCCCACATTAACATTACATGGTGGCAAAACCCCTTTAAGTCCCTGCCATTGATCCCAGTCATTTCTATAATGTCCCTAACTAACATGCTGCAAAACTCATGACAGTGGTATAAGCAGTCATGCATGACGAACATAAAAACGCATTTTCCAATGCGACTCCAAAGATTCTGCCTTTTCATTTGCGAATGTTAAAAAATAGCTGGACTCCTTTGAGCTGCCTGGTTAATTACCTCTGATTTACTGTATAAACATTGTGAATCTCCAAAGAAAATGAAATTCTTTCAAATTTAATAAATCAAACATTAGTGACTCTTTGAGCAGTTATAGAGCGGAGCGAGGGTGGTGGCGCGCTCTGCATATGCTATTTTCTGGTAGTTGAAGTAAGTTCATGTGAGTCCTTCTCGGGGCAGGCTGGAGCGAGACATTGAGGCTGATGGATCAGGGGCCTAGACTCATTGCATTTGACGGAAAGGTAATTATCACAAAATCAATGCGGGTCTTTCCTTTGGTCATTTTCTGTCTGAGGCATAAAAAGGATTTGTGTTCTAGAAGATAATGTGCAAGGAAATGATATTATTAGCTTTAATTTTTGTGAAATGTAGTAGTATTTCTATTCGCTTTTCCCAGGTATTTGTACAGGCATTGGCATAAAAATAATGCTCCCAGAAATAAATGTCACAATGCTGCAAAACTCATCATGCGGTTATGTCTCAGGCAGATATATAAGTGATTACAGAAGTGCTCTGATTAGGCTCTGCTGCTTGCCACAAATGGATGTAAAAGTGCTTCCCCTGTTGCCCAGTAAGAAGGCTCTCAGAGGCTCTTTTTCTGTAGTGTAATTCTTGTTGAGAAATCACTGACTGCTAGACGTGCCTATACGACACATTCGAAGACATTTTGCCAGTTGACAAATTTTAAGAGGGTGCGCATCAATGGACTGTGAATAGAATGGTTGCTTTTAGTTTTAATCAAACTATTCTAGAAAAGTTTAAGTTCTAGTAGAACTTCTCGAATTTTTAGAACTCGAACAGAACCAAACATTTTACTATTCGGCTTTCTGCACTTTTGGCGGCCATCCAATCAGGTTTCTGCACTTTTGGCGGCCAACCAATCGGTGCAGAGCACAGAGAAGTGTCAAAAACATCATCGCTGAGGTGTATGGCTGTCATTGGCTGCTAAAATCACTTGACCATGTCATATATATTTAACTGTATTGCCTTGTGAACACCATTTTCAGCTCACTCTCTGTACTGTACAGACTGCTCTTAGTTAGTTAAATAACATTTTACTCTCCATAAACATCAATAGTTAGGGAGTTTGGTATTGCTGGCTGCATCTTTCCAACACCCAGAAGCTGTTATTTGGTGACATTTGCAGGATCACATAACGCCTACCTCTCATATACATGGAAAGGTAACAGCTCTAAGACTTCTCCTGTGCTTCCCCCACACTCTGGAAATCACTGCCCTAATACATCAGATTCTCCTCCACCTTCACCAGGTTCAAAAGCAACCTGAAAACCCATCTCTTCAGGATAGCCTATAACCTACAATAACCCTGCTGCCACTACACCCCCCACAAACATGTCTGCCCCTCAGCTTCTGTCTCTTTCCTCCTCCATTGTAGATGTAAGACCTCGCGGGCAGGGCCCTCTCTCCCTCTGTGCAATTTGTAAGCCATTCATCGTTATCATTGTACTTGTTTGACATATGTTGAGTGTACAGAGCCATAGAATCAATGGCAATTTAAAATAAATAATAATAATAATAATATATATTATACAGAGTGCTTGGATTTGCTAAATCATACTCAGTGCCCAAAAGTTCTGTTTTTGCAGTTTTGGGGGCTCAGTCATTGTATAACAAACCGTTTCCAAATCTCCTATGTGTCAAAGGGACTTTTGGGATATTCAGGATGCAGGGCCCCATAGCAGCCGCTATCCCTGCACCTCCTATAGCTACGCCCCTGCTGTCAAGCTGTCCTCATCTTTTCAGTTAGCCATTGAAAGGAATGAAGTATTTTAGCCTCTCAATTTTTTTCTGTCACTCTAAGGCCATGTTCACATGGCTTAATTGCGGGGCGTAAATACGCCCCGCAATTACGCCGTGTGGACGTGGGCGGGAGCGGGGGGCCGGCATCTCGCCGGCCCATAAACTGTCATTACTAGCGGCGCGTATACGCGCTAGTAAATGACATGTCACTTATCTCCCCCCGGGGCGGATTCTCCGAGCGGGGAGAGGAGACATAATCCATAGTTCTCTATGAGAACCGTGGATTACAGTAATGACTGGGACATATTTTAGCCCGTAATTTGCGCAGTACTCCACGAATTACGGGCTGAAATATGTGCCCAAATAAGCCGTGTGAACATGGCCTTAGAGCCAAATTTTCTTCACTAAGTTGTTCCACGTTTCCAGTTTACTGTTATGGATGGTAATTCCAGCTTCTCCTCACCTGTATAGGTATAAAACTTAACCAGAACATCTTCTCTCATTGACTTTGATGGGGTTCGAAGTTGGAGTTCGAATAGAACCTCGAACCGAACTCACAAAAGCTTGAGGTTCTAATCGAACTAGAACTTTATACTGTTCACTCAACACTAGTTGCTTTGACAAAAAGTTTGTCTTCTAGGCTGTTCAGCCCAATATGTAAGGAGACGTTGGGAGCAATGGTTAACTTAGGGCTCCAGATGGCGCAGAGCGACCACCAGTAGAGAGGATTGTTAGATCCTTCAACAACTAAAGGCAGCTCTAATGGTTCACATGGCGTATTGCAGGAGTATTTTGGCATCTACTGTGTGCACCACTGTACACCTGAAATATGCCTGCTGCTTCAGAAGTACACAATGGGAATAAGTGGCATGTCACTTCTTTCTCCTGGTGCACATTGTACGTCGGGGAAGATGGCAGATAATCATAGCTCTCAATGAAAGCTACAAATTACTATATTTGCAGGGTGTAATTTGAATGTATTGCAGCACAATTATGTGCCGAATTACACCCCACAAATACGCCTTGTGAACATACCCTAACAGTTTTGTTGTCCACCATCCAGACATGGGTGGCTTCTTCACTACACTCTCATGTCTCTGCCTGGAGCATTTTTAGCTGCTTAGGGGAAGAAAATTTGTTGTCACAGCGCTCATTACATGTCCTGCTATGGACTGCCTGCCACCATCACCTTTGTTTGCAGTGGATTTGTGAAAAGGAAACTTCGACTGCTTCATTATCTTTCCACCGTCCCACTCCATCCCTCCACCTGATCTCTCTATCATAGTCAATGGCTCTACACTCTCACCGGTCCTGCAAGTCCGCTGCCTTGGGATAACCCTTGACTCCACTTTGTCATTCAAACCACACATCCAAACCCTCACCTCTACCTGCCGCCTCCACCTGAAAAATATTTCATGAATCCGCTCATTACTTAACACTGTCACTACAAAAATCCTAGTCCATGCCCTTGTCATCTCTCGCCTAGACTACTGCAACATCTTTCTCTGCGGCCTCCCGTTTAGAACTCTTGCTCCCCTTCAATGCATCCTAAACTCTGTTGCCCATCTGATTCACCTCTCTCCTCGGTACTCCTCTGCCTCTCCCCTCTGCCAATCCCTGCAATGGCTTCCCTTTGCCCAGCGAATTCATTTCAAGTTACTAACATGACCTATAAGGCTCTCCATAACCTCTCCCCTCCTTATATCGCCGCCTTAATCTCCAGATACCTTCCCTCACACCAACTCCGCTCCTCATAGAACCTTCTTCCCTGCTCTCCTCTTATCAGCTCTTCACAAAACCGTCTCCAAGACTTCTCCCGTGCTTCCCCCACACTCTGGAACTCACTGCCCCAACAACTCAGACTCTCCCCCACTCTCACCAGCCTCAAAAGCAACCTGAAACCCATCTCTTCAGGATTACCTACCACCGAGAAGAACCCCGCTGTCACTACACCCTCCACAAACATGTCTGCCCCCACCTTCTGTCTTTTCCCACTCTCCTTGTAGATTGTAAGCCTTCGCGGGCAGGGTTCTCTTTCCCTCTGCACCAGTTGTTAGTCACAGATTGTCACTATTGTAATTGCTTGACTTTTGTTATGTATGTAACCCCCTGAATGTACAGCGCCCTGGAATCAGTGGCGCTATAAAATAATTAATAATAATTGCCTGGAGGCCATTTTGTCTTCAGCGCCCATTCCCGGTGTGGTTTGGGAAGCGACGATGGTCAGGTTAGAGTTTAGATGTCCCATAGTAAGCACCTCAGTTCTCCTTTGCTGTGGAGTGACACACTGCCCTATTTGCTGGTGTGATGATCTGGGAGCCATCACATCACATAGCAGTGTACTCCGGATTTTAAGACATTTTACAAGAGCAACTGTAGCTGAATAGTATATCCCTTCTAGTTTTGATACCTCTCAGCAGTGGATGGCCTTATATAACGCATAAGACACTCCTCACTGAGGACACTTAAGAGATAATGTAACGTCAAAGCTTAAATTAATAAAAATCCAAAGACTTTTGAACCCGAAAGAAAATCAAGAGATAAATTGATACTTTTGCAAGAAAAAACCCCTCAGGATACAATTATTGAAAGGCCAACCCCTAACATCAAAGAACATGCAGCATTTCATCTGATCTCATTTTGCCGGATCATCAGGTCTTACGCTGCAGATTACATATTCTGATCCACTCTGCTGGTTTGCTTGGGAAACATTTACCAGCCGACAGTCAATGAATCTTTGTGTTTCAGAAATGTGCAAGCGTTCGAGTAGCTGAAATGCCTAATAAGCTATTCAACAGCCACACAGATTATACAACAGCCTCCAGGGGTTCCTCAGCTAGACATACGGCTCTGAAATAAAGTCTAATTATTAAGTAGCGTTGATAAAGTTATTGATCTTATTAGTTCTACTTTTTACTTATGAAGGAGAATATTCTGCTACATTGTTCTCTGAATTCTCAGAGGAGGTGGAGGAATAAAGTCCGGAGGATCATGTTTTGCTTATAGACCTGAATTTCCTGTAGAAGTCATGATATTTGTTGGTCCAACAAGCTTGACTTTAGTTAGATCCACCAAAATTTATACAGAGACTGGTGTATGCAAATGCACAGGGTAAAGCCTGTATGGTGGCACAGACATATGTTTACTATGGAGTCATAGGCATCTCATCTGGTGCCTACATGTGGATACCATTATCATTATGGAGGTATGTTGGGGAGTCAGTTACAATATCAACAGGCAGGAGGAAAGTAAAAGCTTTAGCAAATATTGGAACTCTACTCTAGATGGGCTAAGTTTGTTCTTAAGGAGAGCAACTATCACAGAAAAATGCCAATGGCTTAAAATATAATTTTTAATAATATACAGTGCCTTGTAAAAGTATTCTGCCCCCTTGAATTTTCAACCTTTTGCCACATTTCAGGCTTTAAACATAAAGATATAAAATTTTAATTTTTTGTGAAGAATCAACAACAAGTGGGACACAATTGTGAAGTAAAATGAAATTTATTGGATATTTTAAACTTTTGTAAAAAAATAAAAAACTGAAAAGTGGGGCGTGCAAAATTATTTGGTCCCTTCACTTTTAGTGCAGCAAACTCACTCCAGAAGTTCAGTGAGGATCTCTGAATGACCCAATTTTGCCCTAAATGACGATGATGTTTAAATAAACCCACCTGTGTGAAAAAATTTCTCCGTAAAAATTTTTTTCCTTCCCTTTTGGATAGTCTCAGGGTTTTTTTTAAGCCCCAAAAGAGCATCATGAAGCCCAAAGGGAACACATCAGGCACTCCGTGAAACTGTTGGGGAAAGAAGTTTTAAAGCGGGAATTTGGGAAATACAAAAAAAATTTCCCAAAAATTTTAAAAATCCCAAGGAGCACTGTGCAAAGCGATAAATATTAAAAAGGGAAGGATTACCCGACCACTGAAAAACCCTCCCAAAACCCCCGGCCCGGGTCCCTCAAAAACTTTCTTTCTCAAAAAAGGGAGAAACTGATCAAAAAAGCAGCCAAGGGGCCCATAAACACTCGATAAAATGCAAAAATCTACGGGCTGAGGTGGGAGAGTTTTTTCCCCATAGACAACAATATTCGTACACTGCAAAAATCTGCCCTTTTATGGAAAGTGGCAAGAAAAGCCATTTACCAACAAAATATCCTTCAAAATTCTTGTTTAAATTTTCCCACAACCGCCTGGGAACCCCAAACTTTGGGAAGAAGGGCCCCGCCTGGGAAAACCCAAAAACCCTTTGGGGAAAAAGAAGGGTCCCCTGGGGACCCAAAACATTTTGGAAGAAGGGTCCCCCCTGGGAGACACCAAACATGTGGGAAGGGGCCCCGCCGGAGAAAACCAAACATGGGGAAGAAGGGGCCGCCTGGGAGAAAACCAAAATGGGGAAGAAGGGCCCCCCTTTGGGAGACACCAAAAAAGGGAAAAAGGGGGCCACCGGGGAAACCCCCAAAAAAGTGGAAAAAGGGGGTTTCTGCTCGGGTTTAAAACCCAAAAATCAAACCCTTTTTTGGCCACAATCAAAATGATATGTTTGGCGTAAAAGCAAAAAAAGCTCACCCCCCTGAACCCCACCATCCCCCCTGCCCAGACATGGGGGGGGCCAAAATCGGGAAACCCAAAAGGAACACCCCATCCCCATTTGACACACAGGGTGGGGGCAGCATCAGGGTTTTTTTGGGGTTTTTTCTTCACCCGGGACAGGGAAAAAGGTTAAAAATTTTAAAAGGGGAAGATAAATGGAGCCAAATCCGGGATCTTTTCGGAAGAAAACCTTTGTATTCTGAAAAAAGACCTAAAGGGGGGGGAAAACGGAGATTTATCTTCCAACAAGACAATGATCCCAAACACAAAGCAAAATCTACAATGGAAGGTTCACAAATAAACATCTCCAGGTGTTAGAATGGCCGAGTCACAGTCCGGACCTGAATCCAATGGAGAATCTGTGGAAAGAGCTGAAAACTGCTGTTCACAAACGCTCTCCATCCAACCTCACTGAGCTCCAGCTGTTCACAAACGCTCTCCATCCAACCTCACTGAGCTCCAGCTGTTCACAAACGCTCGCCATCCAACCTCAGTGCGCTCCAGCTGTTCACAAACGCTCTCCATCCAACCTCACTGAGCTCCAGCTGTTCACAAACGCTCTCCATCCAACCTCACTGAGCTCCAGCTGCGCCAAGGAAGAATGGGCAAGAATTTCAGTCTCTCCATGTACAAAACTGATAGAGACAAACCCCAAGCGACTAGCAGCTGTAATCGCAGCAAAAGGTGGCGCTACAAAGTATTAACTTAAGGGGGCCTAATAATTTTGTACGCCCCACTTTTCAGTTTTTTATTTTTTACAAACGTTTAATATATCCAATAAATTTTGTTCCACTTCACAATTGTGTCCCACTTGTTGCTTCTTCACAAAAAAATTAAAATTTTATATCTTTATGTTTGAAGCCTGAAATGCGGCAAAAGGCTTAAAAGTTCAAGGGGGCCGAATACTTTCACAAGGCACTGTATATTAAAATATAACAATTCCACTAGTCCGAAATATTATGGCCGGTCGATTCCTGGTCACCAAATAACACAGTATAATCTATTACTGAATAATGCAGAAAACTATAAAGATGTAACTTATAGTTTTGCAGACAGAATCCTCTCTTTCATGATGCCGGGATAGAGTTCCGGTTCACACATGAGGGTAGCCCACTAAAAATAAAGAGTAGTTGGCATATATACTGCCCCTATATAGTCCTACTCTGTTCCTATTGCTATAAGACGGAGTAATCTCCCGAAAAAGGGTGGCCCCACTATCAAGGTACTTACCCTAGTCTGCCCAAAAAGTCCCTATTCCTCCAGGCATTAAAAATTGCATAAATCCCCAAAAAATGCATAAATATCAACGCGTTTCCCCCACTAGATTTAGAAAATAAGTGGGTTCATCAGGGGATAAATACCAGCTACCTTTCTACTGCCTGCATATACAGGTACCGGTAAGAATATACTGGGATGACCTATTTCTTAAGCGGAGCACCATAAAGGTATAGGAAGAGCTCATGCAATGCTCCCTGGGAAAATCAGCCAGAACCCTGACCTGTACTGACAAAGACCAAACCCCGCTGAAGCAACCATCTCCTAATGGCTTAAGGGGGTTGTCTCGCTACAATGATTGGGTTTTAATTAAAAGATCTTTAAAAACAAGCAGCTTTGCAATATATGTTCATTACATATGTCCTACTGATTTTGAGTTATCCCTGGTAGTAGGAGTGCATCAGCTCCTCAAATCACTATAGCCACCGACCTGTTGATTTTTCTCTCACTGGCTGCCAGTCCTGGTGACTCATCTGCTTCTCAATACAGGTCAGAGCAAAGAGCCCCTCCCGCACAGTATGAGGCCATTTGTGATGTTTCTGTAGGGGAGGGGGAGGGCTCTGGCTTCTGTGTCTGTGTAGCTCTGCTGCCTGAATTAACCCTGTGTGTGCCGGATCCCTCCTGCTCTCTACACAGATTGAGGAGAGCAGAGGTGAGGCTGATCTGTGGTCAGTAGATGTGACAGCAGTGAAGTGTGTTACTATAATCATGATGTGTCTGTGGAGCTTTGACTATACTAATAGAACAGATCAGGGGGGCATGTGAACGGTTCCTATCCCTCCCTGCGCTGCTGTATTAGAGACACCTTGTGATTATAGTAACTCACTTCACAGCTGCCCTGTGTCTGTTCTAATGGGAGGACAGTTTTTGTGTTTGTTGTTGCTTGAGATATCCCTGGAGATTTGTATGCTAAGCAGGTCGTATAGGAACCTTTACATCCCCCCCTGCTCTGCTATTAGCATACACAGCTTCACAGACCTCTGGCTCCACAGCCACTCATAGATCAGCCCTCTCCTGTCTCCTGACTCTGTGGAGAGGAGCAGCAAGAGCTCGGCCACAGCAGCATAATGCAGCTGATCCAGCAGTGAGCAGCAGACCTAGGCAGGCATACACAGGGTTAACTCTGGCAGCAAACCCCCTCGCTCTCCCCCTGCTGTATAGAAGTTACTGCAGTCGGAGGAGGAGAGCTATCTGTGTGCTGAGGGGAGGGGGGAAGGAGGAGGAGAAGAGGCAGACACGAAGCACGCCCCTGAATTAAAAAATCCTATGCTGCCAGACACACTGAGGTAGGCTGAAAGCCTGTAGTGAGACAACTCCTTTAAAATCTCCAGTCATGTTTTAAAGCTCTTTCAGGGGTCAGATGTGACTGTAACAGAAGACACATGAAATTGGAGGCGCCAAAGACCCAGCTCTCTTCCCTAGAACCTATTTATACGTTGGAACTCTAGTGATGCCTCAAAGAAGGTGAATTATGCACATGGCAGAGTTCTGCTTAACCAGGCCCATCTACTTTGCACAAATGCACTGAGCAGGAGATGAGTCCTATTTATGACTTACAGTCATTACGTAGATGGGAGGTGTCAGTACATCGGTTTTCAGGCTCAGGACTTCAGGAACCTTCATTTATTGGGAGTTTTAAATACAAGAAATGTAAAACTTTACCATTATGAGAAAATTACTTTTGAATTGAATGATTGAGGAAAAAAGTGCATTTTTCTTGCAGGTTTTATTATGGTTGTCCTAGGAAGTAACTTCAAACACATTCAGACCGCAAACTTATGGACTTCAGTATTGAAGATGTCTTTCCACAGGTTGAACTGAACATGCGCACAGCAAAATATATTACTAGACCTACTTGTCATACCACACTGTATATGACCTTGCTGTGGTGACTGCAGCTAAAGCAGGTGCCCACTGCACTGCAATGTTAACGAAGCCCTCATGAGCTTCACCATGTTATAAAATGAATATATATATATATATATATATATATATATATATATATTTATTTATTAATACATATGAAATGTTATCATGATGCCTACATGACACCAGTAAACCACCAGGAATTGGAGATTAAAGGGGTCAGAGTTTCATAGATGCATCCTGTCACTTCCTGGTCAGACTGTCTGTAATTAGCATAGAGCTCATTCATACGAGCTCATTAGCATACGAGTGCATTCACTCAGTGTATTCAACTCTGTGTTTTAAGTCTGCTAATTAGTTTAGATTAATTAAGAAGCTTCTCTGAAACTGCTAGCAGGAGATTTATCTAAAGTAAACAGCAGTAATTACCGGCTTTTGTCTGAAAGTTCAGATAAAAACAAGCTTTTTACTGCCAGCCAGCACAGAGCTGCCATGACCTGTGTGATGACGTCACTCCCTGTTATCACATAGAACAAACAGCAGGGGAAAAGGAGTAAACAGGTCGGTCACTGAGGGAACAGAAAGAGCCAGGGATGTGATAAAATCACTTGTAGCTCCTTAACAAAAAAATATGAACCTAGCAATATATTTGGAAAATGTCTTCATTTAGTGTTCCCTACATTTTGAAAGCTATTCTTTGTAGTGAGACAACCCCTTTAAAATGGTTCTGGTAAATCAGTATTTTTTCAGTATTTCTATGTACTCTTCAAAGTTTTTGTCATATTGTAAATGCTCTTCTCCTTTTGCTCCTGCCAACTCATCTTTAAGAGGTGAATACGGCCATAGGTTTGTACTATAGTCTATCGTTCCTGATCACCTCTCCTGAATGTCTTCTAGCTCATGTGCCCTAGTGGTATGTATCGCACCTTTAATTTCCATCCTTTTTACCTCCCCAAGCATCAGGTGTCTTTCCCAAGTTCCAATAAAGATTTCCTTTTTCCTTCTGTTCCCTTGTACAGAGGATGAAATGAGAATGCTACTACACTATGCAACAGCCAGATATATTTCAAGGAGTCACTCTGTCCTAAAATAGACTGCTGCATGTAGTACCATGTAAGAATGTTACTCTTGTGTGCTTAAAGGGGTTGTCTCGCTTCAATGATTGGGTTTTAATTAAAAGATGTTTAAAAAACAAGCAGCTTTGCAATATATGTTCATTACAAATGTCCTACTGATTTTGAGTTATCCCTGGTAGTAGGAGTGCATCAGCTCCTCAAATCACTATAGCCACTGACCTATTGATTTTTCTCTCACTGGCTGTCAGTGCTGGTGACTCATCAGCTTCTCAATACAGTTCGGAGCACTGAGCCCCTCCTGCATAGTATGTGATGCTTCTGTATGGGAGGGGGAGGGCTCTGGCTTCTGTGTCTGTGTAGCTGTGCTGCCTGGATTAACCTTGTGTGTGCCGGATCCCTCCTGCTCTCTACACAGATTGAGGAGAGCAGAGGTGAGGCTGATCTGTGGTCAGTACGATGTGACAGCAGTGAAGTGTGTTACTATAATCACCATGTGTCTGTGGAGCTCTGACTATACTAATAGAACAGATCAGGGGGGCATGTGAACGGTTCATATCCCTCCCTGCTCTGCTGTATTAGTGACACATCGTGATTATAGTAACACACTTCACAGCTGCCCTGTGTCTGTTTTGACAGGGTTTGTTTGTTGTTGCATGAGATGTCCGTGGAGATTTGTATGCTAAGCAGGGGGTATAGGAACCTTCCCCCCCCCCCCCCCCCGCGCGCTCTGCTATTAGCATACACGGCTTCATAGACCTCTGGCTCCATAGCCACTCATAGATCAGCCCTCTCCTGCCTCCTGACTCTGTGGAGAGGAGCAGCAAGAGCCCAGCCACAGCAGCACAGTGCAGCTGATCTAGCAGTGAGCAGCAGACCTAGGCAGGCATACACAGGGTTAACTCTGGCAGCAAACCCTCTCCCCCCCTCGCCTGCTGTATAGAAGTTACTGTAGTCGGAGGAGGAGAGCTATCTGTGTGCTGAGGGGAGGGGGAAGGAGGAGGAGAAGAGGCAGACAAGAAGCACGCTTTAAGTATCTTTATTAGCAGAAGATGCTGCAGAATAATGTGATAAGCTATGTTATTCCGTAAATACTGATGACCTGGTGTGCAGGACTTGTGCATTCTGGCAACATAGTGGTGGGGAAGTTATTCCTCCCGGTGCCATGAGACCATGAGGCAGAGAGCGGTAGAGCCCCCTGCCCTCTCCTTCACTCTGAGAGGCACTATCCTACATCCAGTCCTCCATTTGTTTTGTCCAGGGTCATGTGAGTATACATACATCTCTCCAGTATCCACAATGAAGCCCGGTGAGTATAAACCTCTCATAATACATGTTTAAAAGGCTGTCTCCCTTTATTGGGATTTTATACATCTAGGTAATCCCACCAGAGGTTTCTATAATATGTGTGGTTAGCTATTATATCTTTGGAATCATATACTGGTATGGCTGTGCATTATATACTCCTAGTGGGCTAGTGGTCACTGTTTGTCATCCTGGGCTCAGAGACATAATAATTATCTAGACAATTTGTTCATAAATCTCCCTACAAAATCAGTGGGGGAAATGTGTTGGGGTCTTTAGGAGTCTTTAGTCACATGTCCATAACATCTAGGATAATGTCGGTAATGTTCAATGGCTTGGTTTATCTGTTGGCACTATATTAACCAGCTTGAGAGCCTCATATAATCCATATTGGTGGACTATTTGTTGTTTATTCCCTAGTTTGACCCCTATCTTGCCTTTTTTGGATCCAGGGATATGATATAGCTCTCCTACTAGGGCTAGGTTCCGGGTCAGAGCCGCCCTTATCGGGGCGAGTACTCCGCTGTTTGGATAGGTAGAGTTATTTTTTTTTTAATCTCTCCCTCCTATCTATATTTAGACAGGGATAGGTTTCTGATAGGTCATTCGCAGTTTATATATTATCTATATTGATAAAAGTTAAGTTTTAGTATTTATTTTGTGGACACTCCAATATTGTTGTGCGAGTTATAGGTCTGGAGATTTCCACGCTTCTCATTAAGCTGCTTGCGGTCCCATTCTACAAATTACCCAGCTTGTTAAGTCAACATTGACTTTGACAGCCTCTTGCTGGACTGTATTTTTTGTGTATGGTGACAGGTGACTATTCTGAAGGCAGGTTCCTAGTCTACTGTGTGTATTGCACAGTGAAAAGAAGTTGAGAAGAGTGAGAGAGAGGGCATACCTGGCCTTTTACAGTAGCTGGAGTTTGGCATAGGTTACATTGCTGGTTGGGAATGCTGAGGTTATATGAAGCTGTGTCAGGTGTGGGAATTAGCTCAAACAGAGGCAGTCCTTCAACGTGCAATACTGCAGGATTTATTGGCATCGGTCATATAAATGAGGAAAATAAACAGCAGGGCTTGCTTCAGCCAAAACAAACATAAATCACAGTCCTTATATTCAGTCACAATACCGTTTGCCGGTTTCCAAAGGGGTTAACAAACCCGTGTGCAGGTCTCTGCAGTATTTCCAGGGTTATCAAGGTCCAGCTCTGTCTCTCACACCACCACTCGCTCCACTGAGCAGTTTTTGACAGGAAGGGAACCACACCCCCTTCTACCTGAGCCTGCTGGCCTTATATAGGGCTGGTAAGCCCAGGACTGGAGTGTGGGAGCAGCCCATCCCACCCAACTCTACAGACTGCTCCAATAAAGCCCGACCCGAATCACGGCATTACTGCCATACTATTAACTACAAACGTGTCAGTGGCCTATTGCCGCTGACACCAGAATACATGGGCTTTATTTCACCGACCTCAGGCAGATCGGTGACACATAATGTCCGTCAATAATCGCACCTTATGCCTTCCTACATACCCCCACCCCTCTGCCCAATGCCGGGGGACTGGGCACCCTCAGCCATCAAACTATGTGCCCTAGACAGGGCATCTGCATTCCCCTGCAGCTTGCCCAGCCTGTGCTCTACTGAAAAATTGAAATCTTGCAGGGCCAGGAACCAATGGGTGACCCTGGCCTTGTTGCCCTTTTTCTCCCTTAACCATTTTAAAGGGGCATGATCTGTCACCAACCTAAATTTGCGACCCAGGAGGTAGTACCGGAGAGAATCGAGCGCCCATTTAATGGCCAAGCATTCCCTCTCAATTATGGCATAATTGCGTTCTGCAGGGGTCAGCTTCCTGCTGAGAAAACACAAAGGATGTTCCTCCCCATTGACAACCTGGGACATTACTGCGCCTAGGCCAACCTCTGAGGCATCCGTTTGTACCACAAACTCTTGTGAAAAATCCGGAGCTACCAATACCGGTTGTCTGCATAGCGCTGACTTCAGGGTTTGGAAGGCTGCCTCAGCCTCTGGGGACCATTTGACCATGGCAGACTTGGTTCCCTTTGTTAAGTCAGTCAGGGATACTGCCATCTCGGCGAACTTGGGGATAAACCGCCGGTAATATCCCACAATTCCCAGAAACGCTCTCACTTGTTTCTTGGTAAGTGGGCGGGGCCAGTTTTGGATGGCTTCTATCTTGTTTACTTGGGGCTTTATCTCCCCCTTTCCCACGACATACCCCAAGTAACGGGCCTCTTCCATCCCGATGGCGCACTTACTAGGGTTTATGCGCATCTAGGACAGCTTGGATCTTCTTAAGGTGACTCTCCCAATCTCGGCTGTAGATAACTATGTCGTCAAGGTAAGCTGACGCATATGCCCGATAGGGACCTAAGATCCTGTCCATAGCCCTTTGGAAGGTGGCGGGAGCCCCCTGCAACGCAAACGGCATTCTTACATATTGGAAGGACCCGTCTGGTGTGTAAAATGCTGTTTTCTCTTGGGCCTCCTTGGCTAAGGGGATCTGCCAATACCCCTTGGACAGGTCTAGGGTGGTGATATATCGGGCTGGCCCTAGCCTCTCAATAAGCTCATCAACCCGGGGCATGGGGTATGCATCGACCTTAGATACCTCATTTAGCTTGCGGTAGTCGTTGCAGAAGCACCACTTAGGTGCTAACACGATGGGGCTGGACCATCCGCTTTTAGACTCCTCTATCACCCCTAATTTTAACATTCTCTGCACTTCCTTTGCCACAATTTTCATACGGGCCTCGGGAATCCTATAAGGTTTTAAACTTACTCTTACATGAGGCTCGGTAAAAATCTCATGTTCTACAACATGGGTTAGCCCTGGTACCTCTGTGAATAAGTCCCTATTTTGTTGTAGCAGTTGTCTGCACTGTTGGGTTTGAGAAGAAGATAGCATCTCTGCGATCTTTACTGCCTCTATACTGGTCTTTGGTTGGGACACCAAGCAAGATGCCTCCGGGGGGTCTCTATCTTTCCATGGCTTGAGCAAGTTAACATGGTATACTTGGTAGGGCTTCCTTCTCCCTGGCTGATGGACCCAATAGTTGACCTCCCCCACCTTCTCAACTATCTCGTAGGGACCTTGCCATTTCGCCAGGAACTTGCTCTCCACCGTTGGTACTAAGTCTAGGACCCGGTCCCCTGGACTAAACTGTCTCACGCGGGCTGACCTGTTGTAGACCCTCGCTTGCGCCTCCTGCGCCTGTAAGAGGTGTTCCTTAACAATAGGGAGTACCTGAGTGATCCATTCCTGTAGTTGTGCCACATGCTCAATGACGCTTTTATGGGGCGTGACCTCACTCTCACAGGTCTCCTTAGCAATATCTAATAGTCCCCTGGGATGTCTGCCATACAGTAACTCAACAGGGGAGAAGCCTGTGGAGGCTTGGGGAACCTCTCGGATAGAGAACAGGAGATATGGCAACAGGTAGTCCCAATCTCGGCCATCTTTCTCCACTACTTTCTTCAACATGGCCTTTAAGGTCTTGATGAAACGTTCCACCAAGCCATCTGTCTGGGGATGGTACACAGAGGTGCGTAGTTGATGAAACGTTCCACCAAGCCATCTGTCTGGGGATGGTACACAGAGGTGCGTAGTTGGGCCACCTTCAGAACCTTGTAAAGATCTTGCATGACTCTCGACATAAACGGGGTCCCTTGATCCGTCAGGATCTCTTTCGGCAATCCCGTTCTGGAAAATATGTGCCATAGCTCCCTAGCAATTATCTTGGAGGAAGCATTTCTTAGGGGCACAGCTTCTGAGTACCTGGTGGCGTAGTCCATGACGACCAGAATATACTGGTGTCCTCTAGCCGACTTTACCACGGGCCCTACTAAATCCATTGCTACTCTCTCAAAGGGTATCTCGATAATAGGTAATGGTATTAGTGGGCTGCGAAAACTGGCAACAGTGGAGGTGATCCGGCACTGGGGACAGGACTGGCAATAGTCTCGGATTTCCCGGTAGCACCCTGGCCAGTAAAATCTGGGTAGACTTCTTTCTATGGTCTTATCGGCCCCCAGATGTCCCCCCAAAACGTGACTGTGGGCCAGATCCATTACCATCCGCCTGTATGGTGTGGGAACCAGAAGTTGTTCCACCACTTCCTCACGGATTTTGGTAACCCGGTACAACAAATTCTGATTTACGACAAAATGGGGAAGTCTTTCCTCAGCCCCTGACTCGTGCGGTACCCCATCAAGTACCACTACGCTGATGAAAGCCCCTTTTAGGATTTCATCCTGCAGTTGGGCCGTCCCAAAATTTTACCTAGATACGCCTAGGTCTGGCAGTGTCTCATCAAGGGTTGACTCCCCCTCACCATCCCCTACCATGACGGAGAACGGGAACTCGGGGACCACCTCCTGGTCAGTGCTCAAAAGGGGAGAAGCCTGTGGAGGCTGTCTGGGTTTTTGGGGTGCTTTTGCTGCATTGCACCTTCCCACAGTCCCCAAAAGAGAGGACAGTCCAGGCCAATTATCATTTCGTGCAATAATCCCCGCACGATGCCTACATGGTGTGACACCCATCCCCATCGGATTTTAAGGTTACTTGGGCCACTGGGTAGACTTTGGTATCCCCATGTATACAGGGACCCCCAAAGTTTTCCCTGGGACCAAAACATGGGGAATACGGGCTATCAGGAGAGTGACCAAGCTTCCTGAGTCCAGGAGTCCCCTGACAGGGGTGCCATTCACCCTGATTGGACAGAGTGGAAGTCCATTCTCTGTCTCCATCACTGCTGTGCAGGCGGATTGCGCAAACAGGGATGTACGCCGACCTATAGAGCAGTCCATGGGTGGGCATTGGGCCGCCATGTGCCCTACAGCATGGCACTTCCAGCAAACCATATCCCTGACAGGGGGTCTGGATGTTGGCTCTGGCAGGCCCCTGGCCTTGGATCGGGCTTCTCGAGGGGTTTTGGATCCCCTTCTTGGGCCGTCAGAGTCACTCTGGGTTTGCCAGTAGGGAGGGGCAAAGGGTCCTGGTTCAACCATGGAGTTCTCCACGGCCTGATACCTTTCCACCAAGGCTACCAAGTCATCCGTTGTCTGGGGATTTCCTCGCGTGACCCAGCACTGCACTGGCTTGGGAAGGGTGTGCACAAACCGGTCCATCATGACCCTTTCCACCATCTGGGCTGGGAAACAGACCTCTGGCTGCAGCCATTTCTGGATGAGGTGTAAGAGGTCAAACATTTGGGACCTCGGGGGTCTGTCCCTCCTGTATCCCGACTGGTGCACCCTCTGAGCCCGGACCGTGACCGTCACGCCCAGCCGTGCCAGGATCTCTGATTTTAGCTTAGGGTATTCCCTGGCATCCTGCAGAGACAAGTCATAATAGGCTTTTTGAGGCTCGCCTGTGAGAAAGGGGGCCTGGACCTCTGCCCACTGCGGAGCTAGTAGTCTCTCCCGTTCGGCAACACGCTCAGAGATGGTAAGGAAGGCTTCCACGTCGTCTTCTGGGGTCTTCTTCTGCAGGGCTTCTCGTACCCTTTTCCGCGCTTGCTTCCTCCATGATGGTCATCTGTCTGATTAGGAGCTGGTTTGTTTCCTGCTGTGACCGCACGGACTCTGCATGGGCTTACTGCTGTTGGGCGCTCACCTGCACCAGGTGCTTCAGCAGGTCCTCCATTACTCCTGTCTGGCTTTTAAGGGTAGCAGCCGCCTTAACCCAGGACCTGCAATCTCTTACTCCAGGATGTTGCCCGCATCCGAGACACCAATTGTGGGAATTAGCGCAAACGGAGGCAGTCTTTCAACATGCAATACTGCAGGATTTATTGGCATCGGTCATATAAATGAGAAAATAAACAGCAGGACTTGCTTCAGCCAAAACAAACATAAATCACAGTCCTTGTATTCAGTCACAATACCGTATGCCGGTTTCCAAAGGGGTTAACAGAACCGTGTGCCGGTCTCTGCAGGACTTCCAGGGTTATCAAGGCCCAGCTCTGGCTCTTACACGACTGCTCACTCCACTGAGCAGTTTTTGACAGGAAGGGAACCACACCCCCTTCTACCTGAGCCTGCTGGCCTTATATAGGGCTGGTAAGCCCAGGACTGGAGTGTGGGAGCAGCCCATCCCACCCAACTCTACAGACTGCTCCAATAAAGCCCGACCCGGATCACGGCATTACTGCCATACTATCAACTACAAACGTGTCAGTGGCCTATTGCCGCTGACACCAGAATACATGGGCTTTATTTCACCGATCTTAGGCAGATCGGTGACACATAACGTCCGTCAATAATCGCACCTTGTGCCTTCCTACACAGGTTAATATTATACCTCACTTGGCCTCTCGTACACACTTGATTTCTATTGACTACATTGAAACGATAGAAGCTATTGCACTGACATCCAGTTTTCAGTATTAGCTTTCTCTTTCTCATGGGTTCACAAACATACTTGCTTAGGTACATCCACACGGCAAAGGTTTTTGCTCAGATTTTCAGACGGTTTTCGGATTTGGAAACCATCTGAAAACACACTGTCAACCATCCCTATAGACTTCAATAGAAAATCCGCCCAGTAGTCTACACTGATCGGATTTTCAACGGACGGATGTTCATACCGCCAATGTTCCGAAAAACTCGGAATGTGCACAATCTTCTGCCTGGTTCTCGGGCAGAAGGTGTGCTATTCAATGATTAGGGAGGTGGGCGAATCCGCAAACCGTGGACAGAACCGGCCCAAAACCATTGTAAAGACCGAACCCGTAGTTTGCCAGTTCCCTGTGGGCATAGCCGTCGAGTATCAGAATGTATACAATCCATGGTATTTCTTTAGTAGTGTTAGAAAATACAATTTATTGAATCACATAGTACAGGATATCATCAGCTCTCCATTTAAATGTAATAGGCAAAATTGCAAGGTAGGTATGCCCACAATTCAGTCTGATGTTTCGGCCATAATAGGACTTCCTCAAGGGCAATACCAGTGGGCGGTGAAGGGCGGAGGCATGGAGAGTGTCCATTCAGCTGTGCGGCGCCATTCTGTGTTCTTAGGTTATCAGTCTGAAGGATTTTCTGCAGGTTCCTGAAACAAATGGTTTGCAGAAATTCTGTAGAGAACACAATGGTTATCTCTATATCTGTTACATTTTAGGACTAATTCCCATCCTGTTTTGGACATCTGCTATCGGTATGCGTCAGGATACCCTGAAAATGGACTCCGTAGCAGAGCTGTAACAGAAAATATGGCAAACATAGTCTCTTTTGAACTATGTTTGCTCTATTTCACGTTCACATACGAACAATCATATACAAATGTGAAACGGATCAATCATAGAGACTATAAAGAGACTACATTTTCCGTATTGTATTCTATGGCTCCATTGTGGTCCGGCCACAGTATATATCAGGATAACTTTCTCAAAGTATTCCATCTGAATTCCTGTGACAGGGGCCTGAAACATTATTTTAATGGGGCTTTAGCAGTCTTTGTTTCTTATAGAAGATAGGGCTAAGGGGATAAGTTCCTGCTGCAGTCAGTTGTGTTACATCTAGATGCAGAACAGTGAGGAGGAGGAAAAGGACATGGTTGAGCTCCTCAGACACGTCCAGGTGCCATTTTTTGCACGCATTAGTAGTGTAGAATGTACCTGAATCTATGAACCTGTTCTACTGCGGGTCATAGATTTAGCCAGGGCCGTTCCTAGGCTAAACTGCACTCAGGGCGAGGTGAAGAAATTTCACCTCCCCCCCAACATAATGAAACACATAATGAAACACAGTGCATCACCATCAACCAAATCTAAAATATACAAAAAGCTTTACCACAATATGCTATGTATAAAACTACTAGATAATAGTCATACAGTTACCAAATAACACTGCTACACAAAACCAGAATCCCAGGCTAATAGTGCCAATGTCCTACTAAGACCACATATCACCAGCACATAGTGACCAAATAATACTGCTACACCGTGACCATATATCACCAAATAGTGACTGACTACCACCACACCATGACCACATATCACCACATAGTGACTGAATAATACAACATACCATTACTGAATACAAACCATTATACTACAACTAATATTACTCTCATACAGTGGATACCAATTGTACACAGGCTCTGCAGATATATAATCGATTACAGTAAAATTACATCCAGGCACTTACAGGAGACGTCTCTCAAGAGTTGTTGTCTGTCTGTCTCTTCTTCTCCATCTGTCCCAGACGCCATGACGACTTATCCTGGCTTCGACTCTTCACTGTAAATTTTACAAAACAAACATCTTAGACTCCTCAACTTATCAGCACTTCTCTACCAATTCCTATCTCTATACAAACTCCCCATCTATAGCACCTCATATAGAAGCCATGTAATATGCCCCCTGTAGCCAGACAGTAGCCCCTGTAGCCATGCAGTAGCCCATGTAGCCAGACAGTAGCTCCTGTAACCATGTAGTAGCCCATGTAGCCAGACAGTAGCCCCTGTAGCCATGTAGTAGTCCATGTAGCCAGACCTTGGCCCCTGTAGCCATGTAGTAGCCCCTGTAGCCATGTAGTATTCCGTGTAGCCAGACAGTAGGCCCCTATACCCAGGTAGTAGCCCCCTATAGCCAGGTAGTAGTCCCTTATAGCCAGGCAGATGCCCCTATAGCCAGGTAGATGCCACTATAGCCAGATAGTAGCCCCTTATAGCCAGATAGTAGCCCCTTATAGCCAGATAGATGCCCCTTATAGCCAGGTAGATGCCCCAGTAGCCAGTAGATGTCCCTGTAGCCAGTAGATGCCCCTGTAGCCAGGTGATGCCCCCCTGTAGCCAGTAGATGTCCCTGTAGCCAGGAGATGCCCGATGCCCCTGTATCCGGCGATGTCCCTGTAGCCAGTAGATGCCCCCCTGTAGCCAGTAGATGCCCCCCTGTAGCCAGGTGTAACTCCCCTGTAGCCAGTAATGCCACCTTTAGCAGTAGATGCCCCATTTTAGCCAGTAGATGCCCCCTGTAGCCAGTAGATCCCCCTTGTAGCTAGTAGATGCCCTCCTGTACCATTTAGATGCCCCCCTGTAGCCAGGTGACGCTCCCTGTACCAGTAGATGCCCCCCTGTAGCCAGAAGATGCCCCCTGTAACCTGTAATGCCTTCCTTTTAGCCAGGTGACGCTCCCCTTAGCCAGTAGATGTCCCTCTGTAGCCATTTAGATTCCCCCCTGTAGCCAGTACATGCACCCCTGTAGTCCAGTAGATGCCCCCCCTGTAGCCAGCCCATTAGCTCCTGTAGCCATCAGTAGCCCATGTAGCCAGACAGTAGGCTCCTGTAGCCATGTAGTAGCCCATTAGCCAAAAACAGTATCCCCTGTAGCCATGTAGTAGTCCATGTACCCAGACCTTGCCCTGTAGCCATGTATTTAGCCCCTGTAGCATGTAGTATTCAGTGTAGCCAGACAGTAGCCCCTATACCCAGTAGTAGCCCCCTATAGCCAAGTTAGAAAATCCTTATAGCCAGGCAGATGCCACTATAGCCAGGTAATGCCACTATAGCCAGATAGTAGCCCCTTATAGCCAAAATAGTATCCCCTTATAGCCAGATAGATGCCACCTTATAGCCATGTAATCCCTAGTACCATAGATTTTCCCTGTAGCCAGGAGATGCCCCTGTCGCCCGGTGATGCCCCCCTGTAGCCAGTAAATGCCCCTGTAGCCGGCGATGCCCCTGTATCCGGCGCTGTCCCTGTAGCCTGTAGATGCCCCCATGTATCCATAGATGCCCACCTTAGCCAGGTACACTCCCCTGTAGCCGTTAGATGCCACCTGTACCCATAGATGCCCCTTGTATCCAGTAGATGCCCCCCTGCAGCCAGTAGATGCCCCCTGTAGCCAGTAGTTGCCCCCCTGTAGCCATAGAGCCCACCCTGTAGCCATGATGTGCTCCCTGTAGCCAGTAGATGCCCCCCTGTAGCCAGTAGATGCCCCTGTAGCCAGTAGATGCCCCCATGTAGCCAGGTGATGCCCCCTGTAGCCAGTAGATGCCCCTCTGTAGCCAGTAGATTCCCCCCTGTAGCCAGTACATGACCCCGTAGTCAGTAGAGCCCCCCCTGTAGCCAGAATAGTAGCTCCTAGTAGCCATGTAGTAGCCCATTTTAGCCAGGACAGTACCCTGTAGCCATGTAGTAGTCCATGTAGCCAGACCTTAGCCCCTGTAGCCATGTAGTAGCCCCTGTAGCCATGTAGTATACCGTGTAGCCAGACAGTAGGCCCCTATACCCAGGTAGTAGCCCCCTATAGCCAGGTAGTAGTCCCTTATAGCCAGGCAGATGCCCCTATAGCCAGGTAGATGCCACTATAGCCAGATAGTAGCCCCTTATAGCCAGATAGTAGCCACTTATAGCCAGATAGATGCCCCTTGTAGCCAGTAGATGTCCCTGTAGCCAGGTAATGCCCCCCTGTAGCCAGTACATGCCCCTGTAGCCGGCGATGCCCCGGGAGCCGGCGATGCCCCTGTAGCCAGTAGATGCCCCCCCGTAGCCAGTAGATGCCCCCCTGTAGCCATTAGATGCCCCCCTGTAGCCAGTAGATGCCTCCCTGTAGCCAGGTGACGCTCCCCTGTAGCCAGTAGATGCCCCTCTGTAGCCAGTAGATTCCCCCCTGTAGCCAGTACATGCACCCCTGTAGTCAGTAGATGCCCCCCCCCTGTAGCCAGACAGTAGCGCCTGTAGCCATGCAGTAGCCCATGTAGCCAGACAGTAGCTCCTGTAGCCATGTAGTAGCCCATGTAGCCAGACAGTAGCCCCTGTAGCCATGTAGTAGCCCCTGTAGCCATGTAGTATGCCGTGTAGCCAGACAGTAGGCCCCGATACCCAGGTAGTAGCCCCCTATAGCCAGGTAGTAATCCCTTATAGCCAGGCAGATGCCCCTATAGCCAGGTAGATGCCACTATAGCCAGATAGTAGCCCCTTATAGCCAGATAGTAGCCACTTATAGCCAGATAGATGCCCCTTGTAGCCAGTAGATGTCCCTGTAGCCAGGTAATGCCCCCCTGTAGCCAGTAAATGCCCCTGTAGCCGGCGATGCCCCTGTAGCCGGCGATGTCCCTGTAGCCAGTAGATGCCCCCCCATAGCCAGTAGATGCCCCCCTGTAGCCAGGTGACACTCCCCTGTAGCCAGTAGATGCCACCTGTAGCCAGTAGATGCCCCCCTGTAGCCAGTAGATGCCCCTTGTAGCCAGTAGAGGCCCCCTTGTAGCCAGTAGATGCCCCCTGTAGCCAGTAGATGCCCCCCTGTAGCCAGGTGACGCTCTCCTGTAGCCAGTAGATGCCCCCCTGTAGCCAGTATATGCCCCCCTGTAGCCAGGTGACGCTCCCCTGTAGCCAGTAGATGCCCCTCTGTAGCCAGTAGATTCCCCCCCTGTAGCCAGTACATGCACCCCTGTAGTCAGTAGATAATAATAATAATAATAATAATAATCTTTATTTATATAGCGGCAACATATTTCGCAGCACTTTACAATGTAGAGGGTATAATTACAGACAAAAGACAGACATTACACAGTGAAAGCTACTTACAGATGAGACACAAGGTGTGAGGGCCCTTTGCTCGCAAGAGCTTACAATCAAAAGAGGGTGCCTGGGGAAACAAAGGGGGAGAAGTGCTAAATTTACAATGGCCCACCATGCTTTATAAATATGGGGAGGTTTACATAAAAATTTGGTGAACCTACCACCATGACAGTACATCTATATACAGATAAGTGCCTGTGAGTGCCCTAGTGTAGGAAGTGACAAATGTGTGTGATAGAAGGTGGGGGCTAGCAATTAGTGGTTTTGGTAGGCCTGCCTGAGAAGATGTGTTTTCAGGACAAATCTTAAAACTACGAAGGCTGGGATTGTGCCTGATGGTACGTGGTAGCATGTTCCAGAGAACTGGGTGCAGCACGTGCAAAATCTTGAAGACGGGCATGGAGGTTCGGATGATTGTAGTCTGTAGTTTGATGTCCGTAGCTGAGCGGAGAGAGCGGGCAGGGTGGTAGACAGAGATGAGGGAGGAGATGTATGGGGGTGCAGCACTGTGGAGAGCTTTATGAGTGAGAGTGATTAGTTTATGCTGTATTCTGTACTGGATGGGCAACCAGTGCAGTGACTGACACAGGGTAGAGGCATCAGTATAGCGGCTGGAGAGAAAGACAAGCCTGGCTGCTGCATTCAGGATAGATTGGAGAGGGGAGAGTTTACAGAGAGGGAGACCGATAAGCAAGGAGTTACAGTAGTCAAGACGAGAATGAATGCAACAATGAGAGTTTGTGTTGTTTCCACAGTGAGAAAAGGATGGATTCTGGAGATGTTCTTGAGGTGCAAGTGACAGGAGTGGGCAAGGGATTAGATATATGGGATGAAGGACAGATCCGAGTCTAGTATAACCCCCAGACATCGGGCCTGCTGCCTAAGTGTTATGATGATGCCACACACTGAGAGAGAAATAGCAGATGGAGGTTGGTTAGTAGATGGGGGAAAAACAAGAAGTGAGGTTTTGGTGAGGTTTAGTTGGAGATAGAGAGAGGACATGATGTCAGAGACAGCGGACAGACAGTCACTGGTGTTTTGTAGCAGGGCAGGAGTGAGGTCTCGGGAAGAGGTGTATAATTGAGTGTCATCAGCCTAGAGGTGGTACTGGAAGCCAAATCTACTGATGGTTTGTCCAATGGGGGGCTGTATAGATTGAGAAGAGGAGTGGACCAAGAACTGACCCCTGAGGGACCCCTAGGGCAAGAGGGAGAGGAGAGGAAGTAGAACCTGCAAATGAGACACTGAAGAAGCGGTCAGAGAGGTAGGAAGAGAACCAAGTGAGAGCAGTGTCCTGGATGCCAAGGTGCTGAGCATGCTGAGGGAGAAGATGGTGATCAACAGTGTCAAATGCTGCAGAGAGATCCAGAAGAACCAACAATGAGTAGTTGCCTTGAGATTTAGCAGTGTGGAGATCGTTACAGACTTTAACTAGAGCAGTTTCTGTGGAGTGATGCCCCCCATGTAGCCAGTACATGCCCCCTTGTAGCCAGTAGATGCCCCCCTGTAGCCAGTGATGCCCCCTGTAGCTAGTGATGCCTCCTGTAGCCAGTAGATGCCCCGTGTAGCAGTAGATGCCCCTTGTAGCCAGTAGATGCCCCTTGTAGCCAGTAGATGCCCCCTGTAGCTAATTAGAAAATTAAAAAAAACTACTCACCTCGGTCCCCGCGTTCCGGTCCGGAGCTGCTGAGCGGTGTAGCGTTGTGACGTCACCATGCAGCTTACGCTGTCACGTAGCTGCCAGGGATCTCCTGGCAGCAGAGGCTGCCAACCCAGGACATCCCAGCGTTGCAGGGGGCGCGGTGAAAGCCGTGTGCCCCCCCCCTGCGACGCTGCTGTGTATGTATCGGCGCTCAATGAGCACTGATACATACAGGGAAGGAGTCAGGAGGGTAACGATCCCTCCTGCCTCCTCCCTGTAGCACAGCGCACACGAGTGCGCAGCTGCTGCCTACGACTCGTGGCTTTTTACAAGGTCGCGCAGTTAGGGCTGATCCCGGGCGGACGGGGCGGGGGGGCCCCCCCCCTCGGGTGATGGCCCTCGGCCCCCGGCGATGCCCGCTCGCCCGCCCCTGGGAATGGCCCTAGATTTAGCGCTTTCTGCTACAAAGCATACTTCTGGCTCAGGAAAACCCCCTTTTAAATGGCATGTTCCACGGGTTTTTTTGGACAGGTTTTCGGAGCGTTTCCTCCCCAAACCCTCGCCAAACACATCAAACCCGCCTGAAACACGCTTTTTCAGACAGTTTTGATGAGGCTTTGTTCGGTTTGATCGGGTTTTTGGATCAGGTTTTCGAAGGTTTTCCCCCATAAAAATAAAAGGCCAGGAAAAAAACCCGCACAAAAAACTGTGCCAAAAACCGGCAAAACCTGCTAAAAACCGCCGAAAACCGCGCCAAACTGCCCAACAACGCGCTTCAAAAAATTGAATGACATTTCTTTTTAAATTGCTTCCAAAAAAAGCTTTAAAACCTCTTTCGTTGGAACATAACAGGTTTTACATAGAATAAATTAAATGAACTGGGGCGTTTTGACGGGGTTTTGGGCGGGAAACGCTCTGAAAACCTCGTCCAAAAATCCCGTGGTTACCCTTTTAAGGGTATGTCACACGCTGATTTTGACACGGTTTTGGACTTTTTGGGAGGTTTTCCATTCCCAAAACTGCACCCAAAAACCCCCCCATTTCATTTTAAAATTTTTCCTATTAAAACACTTTGTAGTTCACACTTGACAAGTTTTTACACACTTCTTTGGAAGCTGTTTTGGGCGCTGAGCGTTTCTCGGCGCTTTCTTCAACGCATTTGTTGATGTGGTTTTTGCCCTGGCTATTAATTTTTATGGGTGAAAACAGTGTTGGAAACCTCGCCAAAAAATGCATCGAGAAACGCCTCTAAAACCTCTTCTGAAGAAGCGCGTTTCAGGTGAGGTTTTGATGCTGTTTTGGGCGCTGAAAAATCAGCATCCAAATAACCCCGGGTAAAAAACCCTTTTTAAAGTGCTCTCCTGTTTTCAGCAGTAATGCCCTGGTTTTTCCCCTACTGAAGTCAAAAATTATATTTTGTAGGGTTTGTGCTACATCCCTCCCGCACACCCCTGTTTCCAGGAAACTTTACAAAGTACCGCAGGCGCTTTGTAATGCATCTAATATTGGAGTGCGCCTCATTAAAAAATTAGCAAAAGGCTGACCATTTTGGGGCTAAAAAGACCCAGATTTTGCACGCCCTGTACACACATGTCGCCCATAGAGCATATTTCTTTATAACAGGGGTGTCAAGCTTATTTTCATCAAGGGTCACATCAGCATTATGGTCACCCCCAAACCACTGTTGGGGGTATTGGAAGGTGGGGAGAGGGCTGTCAGAGCTCTGCCACCACCTGTGAGTTGCTGAACAGGGGAATGTGAAAATGCCCGCTGGAGCTTTGAATCCAAGGAGCTTTTTTCCCTGTCGGGGAAAGTAAGAGCGGGGTCCACCCTTTTCCAGCCCTTTTCCCATCCCTGCTCGCTGTGTCTAAGTTCTCAGAGGCCCCCAAAATGAAGTTGCTGGCCACATTCGGGCCATGAGCCTTCAGTCTGATACATGTTCTTTCTATATTTATTGTAATGTAATTGTATAAGACAGATAAGGGAGAAAGGAAAGGTGGAGATGCAGGAAGGAACTGGTGGAAGATTTTTACAATTATTTGCATTTCTGGGCACATTATATGGGGTTTAAAACCCCTGTTTTTTGGGGTATACTGCGCCTCCCCGGCCAAAACCCCCTGTAGGACGCAGGGGTGCAGTATTTGGGGCAGCTTCCCCACTTTCAGCGCGCCCCGCATAAAGGGCGGGCAGTGGGCGCGGTGTGGGCGCGGGTGGGGTTCCGGGGGGGGGGGGGGCGGCGCGCTCGAAAACTCCGAGGGATGACATGGCGATCGGCAAAAACGGGCCAATGCAGCGCTCGGGCTCCACAGGGAGACCTGGTTTTTTTTGGGCTAAATGCTTTCCCCAGAGGGGAAGTGAAGCAGGGTCGGAACTGCGAGGAAAAATAGAAGATCGCGACAGAAAACTCGGGGCTCCGCTCCTGCAGCAGGATATGATTCCGAAAATATCGCCTTATAAAGGGGGAAAACATGTCAAAAATAGCTGAACGTCAAAAATAAACATAATTAAAAAAAAAAACATTTTCCCAAAATCTAGAACGGCGCAATACAAAATTATGATATTGGAAATTGCCGGGAAAAAACAGTAATTTAAATTTTGAACAAGACAAGCTCATCTATAAAAAACACGGGGTAAATTCACCAGACTTAGGGAACATTGTAGTGGAATATCTTTATTTTTTAAAATTTGCTATTGAAAATTTCCTGGATATTGGGGGAGCCGAACTTTTTTTTTGGGTAAAAATCATTTCTATAACTGCAGGCCTTTGTTATCCCCAAAAATCCCCTTTTAATACATATACATTTCAGATGGTGTTCAATTTTACCCATTACACCTGTGCGTTTAAAAACCACCTTGCACTTAAATTACAATCCGCAATCTTTAGCACACAGGTTGTTTGTTTCCAAAAATACCTTTACGACGAAAACATCACAGTTATGTTTTTTGACTTTTGCGCACCCCGCACTGTTCATTTACGACATCTACGTAAATCTTAAAACAGCAATTTTATATTCACCAAGGGGAATTTGGAAAAGGGCAAAAAATACCGTTTTTTTTATATCAAAAATAACTTACGGTTTTTTTTTACTTTTTTTGCACCCAGCACTGTTCATTTAGCAGCACACGTAAATCAAAAAAAAGCAATTTTATATTTACCACAGGGGAATTGAAAGGTGCAAAAAATACCGTTTATTTTTATCAAAACATAAAAATTTTCCTGTTTTTTTTCTTTGCGCACCCAGCACGTTCTTGACCAGCCTACGTAAATCTTAAAACCAATTCTAATTTACCACAGGGGAATTGAAAGGGGCAAAAAATCCGTTTATTATATCAAAACATAACAGTTTTCGTGTTTTTGACTTTTGCGCACCCACACTGTTCTTGACCCGCATCACGTAAATCTTAAACACAATTCTAAAATTCACCACGGAATTGAAAGGGGGCAAAAAAAACCGTTTTTTTATATAAAAATAAAGTTTTCGTGTTTTTTTACTTTTTTTTTTGCACCCCACTGTTCATTGACGCACATCTATAAATCTTAAAAACAGCAATTCATATTCACCACAGGGGAATTGAAAAAGGGGCAAAAAATACCGTTTATTATATCAAAAAAAATTACGTTTTTTTGACTTTTTTCGCACCCCCCACTGTTCATTGCGCACATGTACGAAAACTTTAAAAAAGCAATTCATTTCACCACAGGGGAATTGAAAGGGGCAAAAAAATACCGTTTTTTTTATATCAAAAACATAACTTTTTGTGTTTTTTTTACTTTTCCACCCCCACTGTTCATTGCGCACTCTACGTAAATCTTAAAACACAAATCATATTTTACCAAGTGAATTGAAAGGTGCAAAAAATACCGATTTTAACAAAAATAACAGTTACGTTTTTTTTTGACTTTTCGCACCCAGCACTTTCATTGACGCAGCATCTACGTAAATCTTAAAACACAATTCTATATTCACCACAGGGAATTGAAAGGTCAAAAAATACCGTTTATTATATCAAAACATAACATTACGTGTTTTTTGATTTTTGCGCACCCAGCACTTTTTCTTTGATGCACACTACGTAAATCTTAAAACACAATTCTATATTCACCCGGGTAAATTTGAAAGGTGCAAAAAATACCTTTTAAAACCCAAAACAAACAATACGTGTTTTTTGGACTTTTGCCCAGCCCCAGTTTTGTTATAGACACCTTGCAGTTAAATTTGAATCCAGAAATTTTTTGTTTTGATTAGAGGTTTTGGGAAAATACTGTGATTTGCCGTTTTTTAATAAGAGACTTCCAAAACTATTCCATACCTTCTCAAATTTTTATTTTTCTAACTGGAGCGAAATGCAGTGGAAAACGAGCAAAGGGGGGGGTAGCACATGGGGGTGGGGTACGCAGCCACGGACGTCAGATCGTCGTTGCAAAACCGTCAGGCCCTGTCATCCTGGGTCAGGGCCCTGTGAATCTAAGTAACAACTCGCCCCAAATCGTCCTTCAGGGGTTAATGCAACCTCATCACAGTCTTACCTCCTGCCCGCAGTCACGGCCACAAATGCCCGTCATCAGCACTCAGCATCCGTCCAACATAAGCACCCCAAAATGTCAACTCGTGCCCCACCACTGTGGATAATCCATTTTCTGAAGCCCCTTTTTGATGACAAAATGGGGTTGGGGGTCGAAGCATGTTAAAAGACAAAGGCCAAAAAGGTTTATTTTCTCTGCCTGACGCCCAGTTACGATGCCATCAAGATGAAGGAACCCGGGTCAATCTGCAAAAATCCTGGGGGGGGTGGGCAACCCCTTGAAATGCCCCTTTGCTTTAGCCCGCAGCTTCGGGAGCAGAAAGTCGGGACAACCAAGTCACCTGTGATGATGATGGTGATGACACATTGGGGATCCATCCTGTTTTTTTCCGCAAAATTTTTCTTGCAGCGTTTTCTCAGGACGAGGAGGAAACATGGGTAGTGTCAAAAACGGGTCCCCCAAAAAAAGGGAGAGGCGGTCACAAAGTCCGCTGAATGATTCCGCCACCAGGGTCAGCGCAAACCCCACTCCTCGCTTATCGCCGTCAAAAAGGTCCAAACCTCTCAAGCCTGGCCTTTTTTGAGCAAGCCTCTAAAATTCACCCAGCGATGTCATAGCCGCCTTTTTCCATAAACCATAAGTAGAGGCAAGAACCTTAATGGTTAACCACCACCAACAGCACACATCAGCAAATGCATGAGTTAAAGGAGGGAACATTTGGGCCAAAAAAAGGGCCAACCACGCCGGGCCTCCAACCACTTTCAAAAAACCCCCTCTGTCTCCGCCCCTCCTCCTCCGCCACCACCAACTTTCCTCAGCTGCCCATGTCTCCAGAGTCATACAGGGATCACCTCCCTTCAGCCTCCACCTCGCCCGAGTACCCCCCAGCACCACCAAACCCACCCTCCCCTTCTCCTTCCGTCAGTTTGACGACCTGCACGCCATACAGCGGCCAGTCTAGCAGCCAGCCTTCGTCTTCCGGGTTTGGGAGCAGAAGAAACACTTTAACCCAAACCACCCCCAAACCAAAAAGCCAAAGTCGCATTCCCGGGCTTTGGCCCTTTGGGAAAGTTCCTTTCCGCTGGGGGGACACGATGGGTTCCCCACGTCATGGCCCTCGTTTGCCCCCAATCCAATGCCGGCAGCATTTCTTTGCCAAAAAACCGTCCCCCCCCGGGGGCCACCACGGTCATCTAAAATTTCAAGCGCGTTGCTGCCTGTCCGGAAAAGCCCATCTCACCACCGACACAGGCTATAAGCACGCCAAGGCCGCAAATATCTCTGTGACAGCTCACGGGTGAGCTGGGTGGTTCTCGGGGGGGACGGGGGCTCTCACTCGCCACCTCTTAAAAACCCCGCAGGAGGTGCGGGGTTTTTTCCCCCCAAGGGTCCTCTGGGGGCATCCGTCCCCAGAGACCCCCAGCCGTGTTGAAATTAACTGCCTTGGAGACCGCCACACACAGGCCAGGAGCTGTGGCGCTCTAACAACGAGACCGAGCGCGGGCTGGGACAAGAACCTTGTGCCGGCAAGGTGGTGGCGAAAAGGGCGAAATCGCGGGCCGCCCAAGATCGGTAGGCTGGAGCACATCCCTTCCGGGCACATGTCATAAACCTTTGTCGCCCAAAATTTCTAAAGAGCTACCCGGTCGGACGCCTGCAAAAAAGGGCCGGGGTCTGAGTTCGCACTTCCGCCGTTCCCCCAAACGCCTTCCCCCCCCGGGCGCGTTGCAGCGTCACTCGCCTTTCCCGTCTCATTTTTGACGGGGGCAACACGCGGTTTTCCCCCCTCCACATCTCCACGATTGGCAGCACGCAGCCATTAGCAGTACGAAGTGACACATGGCCTGACAACAGCGTGCACCCGGGGTGTTCCCCAGAGAGGGGAGGGGGGGTGAAAGAGCTCGCACCATCCTTGCCATTTTTGAAAAGCCACCAAAATGTCAAGCGGACAATGCCCTTGCACATGAGATTGGGGTATTTATTCGGGAACAATCGTTGGACACTCTGAAAAAAAGGGCCCGCCACGACGGAGGGGGAGAGGGGCACAAGCGACAGGGAGCTTTCCCCCTCAAACCCACAAGGGACGTTTTTCAAAATTTTCTCGGCTTCATTGGGGCAGGGGTTTCGGGTCCAACTAGTGCAAGGGGCGCATACTCCGGGGTGCATCATCTAAAGAAAGTCGGGGCTGTTTGAAGCTTCCCGGGGGCAGCGGAGGAGGAGGAGGGGGAGGTATTCTAATACCGATGTTACCGATGCCCCTCCCTTTGGGAAAAGAGGTTGGGCACAATTTCAGGGGGAGGGGGAAGATGAGGAAATCATTTGCTATGCCCCTCGCCCCAAGAGGTTTGGGGAAATCAAGGGCTCCATCTCTCACAGAGTCTTGGTGCCCCATTTCCTCCAACATGACCTCGCATTAAGGCCATCAAAATAAAAAACAGTTACGGGTGGCCACCCTCCTGGATCCCCGGGACAAAAAAAAAACACACTTTCCTTCCACCCACCCAAATAGAGATAAAATGCAGGAAATGGAGACCTTGCGATTTATCAACTGGGACATCTGTTTCGTCTGCTTCACGTTCCCCCCAAGTCCCGGGGAACAACACAGCGACGTGACAGCAAGAGTCCAAATAGGCGTAGCGGGAGCAGCAGCAAGGTGGAGAAGCCAATGGGTGACCCCTGGCAATCTTTGTTACCACCCCACCAATGCATCAATGCGGGCAACATCCAACCCCCAAGATCACTTTAAAATCATGGTGCCACTATCTGCGTCTCAACACCGATGTTTTTGCATGTTTTCCGGACCCAAAAGACTTCTGGGATCCAAAAGGAAAATGGCCCACTGGGCCCTCACGCCATAGAGGTGTTGTCCTCCCCGCAGCCCGCTCATATCGAGCGGGGCCTTCACAAGCGGAGGATCATTACAGACAAACCTCCGGCTTTCCCCAGATAATTGGATCGTTTTACTTTCATCAAGATGAACAGGGGATGGGCCTGAGAGTGTGGGCCCCCAAATTTCCGAGGGGCACCGATTAGTTGCGGTCACTTTAATTCCTTTTTAAACAGAAATGGCCCTTGAAAAATTTTTTTTTAAATGAAACATTTCTTTCGCAATTTTTTTCTCTTTTCCCCACATTCATTTTGCTGTTTTGCGTGAGGGGACTGTAAAAACGCAAGTTTCATACAACACCCACCATTTTCTCACTTTTCTTTTAAAAGTTTTCGCATTGTCAATGGTTTTGAGGTCAGTTCTGTGAGATACACAATAATCAGGGCCTTTGGAAAAGAAATGTGACTTCTAAGTTGGGATTTCTCCCCCACAATTTTTTTAAAAATGGCTGAGAAGTCATATTTTTAAATTTTTTTGGGGTCATTTTGCTGGAGATACAGCTATAATTATTTGGGCCTTTGGAACAGAAAATTTGGCTTCTAAGTGGGATTTCTCCCCACAATTTTAATATGGCTTTTAAACTATTTATAATTTTTTGGGGGCATTAGCTGTGGGTACAGCAAAAACAGGGCCTTTTTAACAGAAATTGGCTTCTAAGTGCATTTCTCCCCCACAAATTTTTTTCGTGGCTGAAATCATTTTTTTAATTTTTTGGGGCATGCGCTTGAAATGCAGCAAAAACTACAGGTCCTATTATAAAAAAAAATTTTTTTCTAACAACATTTTTTCTTCACAATTACCAAAATTGGGTCAAGGGGCATGCTTTGAATTTTTGGGGGGATTTTGCTTGACATGCGCTATACTACAGGTCCTATTCAAAAAATTTGTTTCTAACAACATTTGTTCTTTAAATTGACCAAAGGGCCAAGGGCTGCTTTGAATTTTTGGGGGGATTTTTTCGGACGCAGCTATACTACAGGGCCTATTCTAAAAAAAGTTGTTTTAACAGACATTTGTTTTTCAAATTGTCAAAGGGCTCAAGGGAGGTGCTGTCAGAAACAGGGAAAAGGGAGGACACGTTAATGACCATTTGCAAAATGACTTGTTTTTGCAAGATCTTTTTCAAGCTATCAAACCCTTATTGAGACAACCCATTTAATACAATGAAAAAAAGGAAAAAAAAAGACAGGTGGGGTTCCATCCATTTTAAAAATGTGTTTTTCTAGAATTAAAGTACTAAAAAAAATTGCTGTACAAAAATACTTTTTAAAAAAATTCCCCTGAAATTTTCAAAGGGAGGACAGGAAAACTTTACCAAATGTAGGGTTTTTCAGAGGACATGGAGTATGGAGCAGGACAGAGAAAAAATACAGAGACCATTTCCTCCGCCCCTTAGTAAAATGAGAAAAAAGAAACCAAAAAAAAGGGGACCTGGGGGGAACAGGAGCGTTAACCACCCAAATTTTCCCAAATGAACTAATTGGTTTCCCACTCAACGGAGGGGGGGGGGGGGAAGGGGGTACCCGGGGGGGTTTTTTTTTTAAATGGAAAAAAAGGCTGGGGTTTTTCACACTTCCGCTTCCCCACCTGCTTCGCCACAGTTTTCGTTGCTCTTATCAGGGCATTTTAACCTGCGTGTTAAAATGACGGGCCCAGCCTGGCTTTTACCGCACCCACTGTAACTCCCCGGCCCCCCGGGCATGCTGTGGCCCAGGACAGGGATATCAAAGTCCATGAAAATAAAATGGGGTTGAAAGACTCCTTTTTTTTCCCGCACCTTTTAAATGTGGGGGGCATGCAGGTTTGGGGCCATGCTGTGGCCCAGGGCAGGTATATCAATGTCCATTTTTAAAAAAAAGGGGTTGAAAAAATCCTTTTTCCGGCACTTTTTTAAATGTGGGGGCATGCAGGGTTTGGGGCTCATGCCGCGTTCCAGGACAGGGGTATTCAATGTCCATTCAAGTAACATGATGGTTTTAAATCATACTGCCTTCTGGCACTTTTTTTAAATTTTTGGGTGATGCAGGGTTTTGGTCAGGCTGTGGGGGAAGAAGGGATAGAAATGTCGTGCTTTTTTTTTGTGACTTTTATAACCTAAATGTTTGCCTAAATTACATTACCATTTTACTTTTTGGGTGTTTTTTTCGCTTCTCCAGCCTTGTTTGGGTGTAATAATGAAGGTGTTGTTGCTCTCCCATAGACTTTAATGGTCATCGCGCATAATCGATGCTCACTATCGAAAAACCTTATCGATAGCGGCCGACTATCGACTATCGATCAATCTCGATAGCCAACGCAATCGCTCAACACTAATAAAGAGCAGAACCCTTCTTTACAAATAAAGCAGTTAAAATCCCGAACAAAGCGTTTGTCGCCGAGACCGGCGCTACGTAGGGAATTGTAATAGATAGAATCGCTGGGAAATACAGTAATTCAAATTGTTTAAGCTATTCTCATTGGTCGGCATAAACCAGCCAATCAGAATAGGAGCGACAATGTCCCATTATAACCTATGGAGGAGAATTGACCAATCAGAATAGGAGCGACAATGTCCCATTATATCCTATGGAGAAAAATTGACCAATCATATTCAAAGGCGGGACAGTTCAAAATACAGTAAAAATGCAGAAACGAGCTGATTGGTTGAAGCGGCGGGTCTCGTCCAGCTTAGCCAATCAGAGCGCGTGAGCTACTTTCTCAGAGTTCTATGGGGAAAAGAAATTCTGAGCGCGCTCTGTGATTGGCTAAGTTAAAAGAGGCGCCGTTATTTGGACCAATGGGAGAGCGAGCGACGCTCCTATGGGTTTTCTAATGCAATCTGAAATAAAACTGTACATGGCCGAAATCAAATTATAACACTACAGAAGTTGTCCCGATGTGTATATAAAATGAATAATAATATGGGGGTAACGAAAAAAAATATTAAATCAATAAAATCATGTTTATTTCTTTATTTTCGTTGCACCCATACTATTGATCCTTGGCTAACGAAAATAAAGAAATAAACATGATTTTATTGATTTAATTTTTTTTTTTCGTTACCCCCATATTATTATTCATTTTATATACACATCGTGACAACTTCTGTAGTGTTATAATTTGATTTCGGCCATGTACAGTTTGATTTCAGATTGCATTAGAAAACCCATAGGAGCGTCGCTCACTCTCCCATTGGTCCAAATAACGGCGCCTCTTTTAACTTAGCCAATCACAGAGCGCGCTCAGAATTTCTTGGCCGGTTTATGCCGACCAATCAGAATAGCTTTCTGAATTTGAATTACTGTATTTCCCGGCAATTTCCAATATCCTAATTCGTGAATTAGGATATTGGAAAGTGATTTTGTTTTATGTATTTTTAATTTTTAGGTTTCAGCTCTTTTCCTGAGAATGTTGAACGCCTTTATAAAGGCGATTTTTGATTCATACTCCGCACCGACATCTGGAATGATTTCTCGCTGTTCCAGCCTGTCTCGCATCGGAACTGTTTTTCGGCGCAGTCCCGCACGGCGCCTAAGTCCCGCACTGCGCCCATGTCCCTGCACTGTGCCCCACACACACTGGCGAGGCGCAGGGAACTTTTGCCCACATGTACGAGCGCACCGCCTCGGACGGCGAATCTTAGGCGCAGCGCCGCACTGCGCCTCAGTCCCCGCACTGCGCCCCACACACTGGCCAGGCGCGGCGGACTTTTCCCCGCATGTATGACCGCACTACCTCCGGCGCCGAATCATAGGCGCAGCGCCGCACTGCGCCTCAGTCCTGCACTGCGCCTAACACACAGGCGAGGCGCGGCGGACTTTACATAGGATGTATGAGCGCGCCCCGGCCCGACATAAATCAGGCGCATATTCCGCCGGAAAACTGGCGGAAAGGTGCGCCCCGACCCGGCGAGATTCAAACAAGTCGCCCTCTTTGTTTATCGGAGCAAAGCCCAAAAGTCAAAACAGATCAGAACGAATACGAACATGAAATCCATGATGTTTTTCTTCAATCAAAGCCAATAAATCATTGCTGCAAAGTGGGAAACAAAAAAAACTGATGACAGGTGTCAAGGCGTAATCTAAAATAGCCACCTTCCCATAGTGAATGAAGTCAAAAGTTGGAGAGAGAGGAACCAGATCACAGCGAAAGAAACAACTTTCTACACAAAGGAAGCAGGAAAACAATTATCTGAGAGGAGGCCACGAACGCACAATCGCTGGTTCTCCATATGTAAAACTCCTGTAAGAGTTGGAGGCCCAGATTTTGTGATGGATAATGAGGTCCCTTGAGGGCTACATATCAATGAACACCTGGAGCAAGGAACCTATGTAAAACCCTTCTATTTCTTTCAATTACTGTCTTCAAGGCTTGGAACAAATCACTTGTTACAATTCTTATTTTCTCTTGCCTAATATATTCATTGTTTTACACGGATATCAAACAGACATCACAGTTGGTCCAGGATGCCAAAGGAAGATGTGGTATGATTAATCAGTCTACTCCGGTCTTCCCATCTTATCCAGAATAATGTATAACATATGTCAACCCCTTGTTAGCAAAATCTCCCCGCATAAACACTAAAACGGTTGCCTGCAAATTGATTCAATTTTGAGCATCTGTCTTTGAAAAACAGCTTAAAATGCCAATGCAAACAGTGTATACAACCATGCGTCATTAAAATTGCAGGGTACCCGCGCTTGCCTCGACGGAGTTAGGCTGCTGGCACATTAAAAATGCCTTTGGTTGCAGGGTAGTATTTATACGCTAATAGGAAATATGTTGCATAGACACATTATATAAATAGGACAATATATGGCACGCGTGCTTTAGCTTCAGTCTGCCATGTATCAATGGCTCCATATGGTGTTTTCTTGTAATGAACGAGGCAAGCTTGTATAATTTGGGAATTAACATATAGTTAAGTTTACAGCATAAGTTTAATATTCCATTTGGTTGAATTTAATGTTTGTAAATAGTTTTGCTGTTAGGTTTAAAGGGGTTGTCTCACCATGCTGTTTCTGAGAGCCACAAGCAGCTTCAGATTCATCTTTCCTCACTCTTTCTGGTTAGACTGTGGTTGGTTTTAAAGCAGTGTTCAGCTCTGTATTCCTATCTCTTCTAATTGCACTGACATGACTGCAGGAGATGTAATCTACAGTGCAGATGGCTACAGAGCTTAAAATAAACAAGTTAAAGTACTTCATCTCCTTTGTTTGTTACAGATAACACACTCTGTTCGCAAGCTGCTGTCCGTCCTGGTGACGTCACTCCCTGCTTTCTGTCTACTCAAGAAGGGAAAGCAGGACAGTAACCAGAGAAAGAAACTTGCGTGCACTTAGAACAGATTAAATCTCTCTTATTGCCTGACTAATGTACTATCAAAAGAGGAATGTATTCGGAAAAAGTCTTGATTTACCATTATCTACATGTTAAAAGCTAATCTTTGTAGCTCAAGGGCTGGGCAGGGAAGTGGCAGATGAGGTTTAACACAGATAAATGCAAGGTTATGCACATGGGGAGGAAAAATCCATTACATGATTACTTGTTAAATGGAAAAACGCTGGGAATAGTGACCTGGAGAAGTACTTGGGAATCCTGGTGGACAGTAAACTTAATTGTAGCAGCCAGTGTCAGGCAGCAGCTGCCAAGGCAAATATGATTATGGGGTGTATTAAAAGGGGCATCGATGCACATGATGAGATCATCATTCTCCCATTATACAAGTCACTGGTTAGACCACACATGGAATATTGTGTACAGTTTTGGGCACCAGTGCACAGGAAAGACATTGTAGAGCTTGAACAGGTACAAAGGCAGCAACAAAAATAATAAAAGGCCTGGGTGGACTACAGTACCCAGAAAGATTAACAAGATTAGGGTTATTTAGATTAGAGAAAAGACGGCTTTGAGGGGAACATAATAAATATGTATAAAAATATCGGAAGTTAATATAGAGATCTCTCCCAAGATCTATTTATACCCAGGACTGTATCTAGAACAAGGGGGCGTCCTCTATGTCTAGAAAGAAGGTTTCTACATAAACATACAAAGGGATTCTTTACTGTAAGAGCAGTGAGACTGTGGAGCTCTCTGCCAGAGGAACTTATCCTGGTGAATTCACTAACAGAGTTCAAAAAGGCTCTGGAGACATTTCTAGATGTAATAATATAACAAGTTGTAGTGACCAGGATTCTGGAGAAGGGTCTGGATACATTTCTAGATGTAATAATATAACAAGTTATAGTGACCAGGATTCTGGAGAAGGGTCTGGATTAGAGATGGGCGAATTTCCCGAAATTCGTTTCGTTCACTTCGCCGAATTTCTCGGCAAAAAATAACTTCGTTCCGAATTACTTCGGGACGAATCACGTTAAAAAACAGCTATTTCCAGGCTGCACAGAGCCTGCAGGGTGCTGTAGAACGTTGTGCCATGCTTAAATATGCAGAGGGAGCTTGGTTTGGTCTTCATACAATGTTGTGTTTTAGTATGACACGCACATGACTGCCGCCGCTCTTAGAATCGCTTCACTCTAAAATTCCCTGGGCACTTAAGAGGGCAAAACTGACCAAAAAACTGAAGCGGGAATGTAGCCTGATAAAGTCATGGCATCGAAAGCTGGAAAAAAACAAGCTGAGGGCTCAGGTGGCAACATCAGTGACAGAGTGTGGAGGTGACGGCGGCAGCCACAGCAGCATGAGGTCAGACAGTGGCACAATGACATTCTGGAGGTGGCAAAACACGAGGAAGCCACAGAGTGGCACAATGACTGAGAGCGGAGGTCACGGCGGCAGCAGTATGAGGTCAGGCAGTGGCACAATGACACAGTGTGGAGGTCACGGCAGCAGCCACAGCAGCAGCATGAGGTCAGGCAGTGGCACAATGACATTCTGGAGGTGGCAAAAACAGGAGTAGGCCACAGAGTGGCACAATAACACAGTGTGGAGGTCACGGCAGCAGCCACAGCAGCAGCATGAGGTCGGACAGTGGCACAATGAACACGTGTGGAGGTCACGGCAGCACCACAGGGAAAAACA
>JAODAL010012054.1:0-97056 GCA_025379985.1 Phyllomedusa bahiana | reverse complement strand
CTTTTCCTTTTTTGCATTAGCTGCTATGCCGGCAGCGTCTCAGGACTGGAGGACAATGCTGAACCGAGGAGCGCCCAGGGGCAATATACATTCAGCACACGGGTGAGCGATTTTTGTTTGTTTTTCTTTTGTAGTTGCAACACTCCTTTGTTGCCCTGCCCTTACTTTTATTTATTTGTAAGAGAAAATATTTACTCTCTAAGCAAATGCTGGTTGATTATTACAACTGACAAGCACTGCTAACAGCAGAGGGCAGAGTCGGCTCCAATCCCTGATATTTAACCATTTAAAAGGATGTAAAAGTAATCAAGAACCCAACTGGTCAAGTGAAGTAGTCAAAAAAATAAAAGTTACACATAATTGCTATCGCCGAGTCCGATGTAATAAAATATAACATTAGTTCCAGAATTGGAACACAGTAGAATAAAAAAAATTAAATGCAATAATTGTGTGTTTTTTTGGTAATTTCACATCACCTAAAAATTGGAATAAGTTAACTTTTGTTCGGGTCCAGAGAGGCTGTCTGTTGCTCCTAGGGAATCATCTACCCACCTGAGGCCTGCTGTCTCCTCCCCAGAAAGAGAGTAGGTTTTTAGGCTTCAGTGAGGGAGGAAAGCTCCAGGCTCCCAGTCCTAGTACCAGGCCACTGGGGGACAGGAGGAGCCAGCGTTTGGCCTGTATGGAGGACTCCGGGATGAGAAGATCCAGCAGGAGTCACAGCAATGTGGCTTCTGCCCCCTGAGTCTGTACAGAAACAGAAAAGCCACAAAGCTTTAACAATTAAGGAATATCTGACTACTGCCAGCTCAGGTGAAAATGGCCCTTATGGGGGCCTAGAGAGGGTTGAATGCTCACAGAGTAGGAAGGATGGGGTCTACTGAGGGCCTTGAAGTCTGTTTCCACCTATAGCTCCCGGCTCATGAGTACCCTTTGTGAGTATGAAGAAGCAACCAAGACCTTGAGGAATCCCTGGGAGGAGCTGCATGGTGTGAGGGCCCGGGCTTATGTGGCCTCTAAGAGGAAGAAGCAGGGGCTGCTAAACCAAGTGAAAGAGCTCCAAGCCAAGATTGAAAAGTTAGAGGAAAGAAGGAGTAAATAGCAGTGAAGAGCGTTCTATTTAAAGAAAAACTTTTAAAAGAGGATAGTTTCCAAAAGATGTTGGAGGAGAGAAAGCAGATGGGTCTGCAGCCAGATAGAGGAAGGAGATGGAGGAGGATGACCAGCAAGATGCACCTGGCAACCTGCAGGAACAACAGCAGGTTCCGTACAGTGGGCTCCCTGCATAGCAAGCAGAAATGTTACCCTGCTGAGGTTCAGGGAAGTAGAGTGGGCCCTGCAGCCAGGGAGGGGCTCTTATGGCAGAGATCCAGCTCCAAGAGTCCCCAGTGCATTTCTAGGACTGCCAGAGGGAACACCTGGGGGCGAAAAGAAGAAACCGAAGACGACCAAATACCGGGAGCAGGTTTGTGTTCATCCTCCTCCCTGAGACTTCCTGTACGGAGACCCACTTTTCATCCCAGTCTGTGTCTGCGGTGGTCTCTCTGTAGTAAGAATAAGGCTGTGGTGGGCAGTAGAGAGAGAGGTGGCTCAGAGAGCGAAAGGAAAAAAGGCTCTAGGGCTGAGGTTTGCTTCCTAATGGAGCGGTGGGGGGGGGGGGGGGGGGGGGCAGAGGTGGTTGAGAGCGCCTCCGACCACCGATGAGGCTGGTTCTTTGGGACAGCAGAAGCATGAATGGGCTACTGGGCCCAAGATGGTTTTGAAAGGTGTCTGGGGCTTTGGATGGTGAGCGGTGTTGTGAGGGAAGGAAGGATGGGCATGGTATCTAAAAGTGAAGGTGGTCTGGATTTGTATGCTATGGAGGTGGGTGGTGGAGGGTCTGGTCAGGTTGCTCCCTCCGGCTGCAACAGACCCTATGTTAATGTCGCAGCTGGAAGGAACAGAGGGTCCCTCCTTGTCTGTCCTCTGGGTCTGGAGATGGCTTTCTGCAGTAGCTTCTTCTGGAGGCCCTAAAGAAGGTTGAGAGAACAGTCAAAATAGACGGTAGGGAGGCTGATCTATCCTTCTGGATAGAGAGGCATTGCCCCTCAGCCTTCCGAGAGCAAAGGGGCAGGCAGACCACGAGGTCTCTCCTGACAGCTGGGCAGAGTGGCCTCGGTAGGAATGTGGTCCGTCTGAGGTGGATGGGCAGTGATACATGTCCTTTAAGGGCTAAAGTGGTTGAGCTCCTGCTAAAGATGGGCTTCAAGGTGACGGACATCTATTTGAAAATATCCCTATGGTATCCCTGAATTTGAAGTCAGCTTCATTCGTCCGGAGGGGCTTGAGCCCTTCTGGTTCAACTATGAGGTGAGACTCTGCCATCCAGGCTGCATCTCGCCAAAACAACGTCAAGAGGGCTAAGGCTAGGTTCACATGGCTTATTTGCGGGACGTAATTACGCCCTGCAATTACGCCGTGTGGCCGGGGGCGGGAGCGTGGGGCAGCACCTCGGAGGCCCATAGACATTCATTACTAGCGGCGCGTATACGCTGCTAGAAAATGACATGTCACTTATCTCCCCCCACGGCGGATTCGCCAAGCGGGGAGGAGAGACGTAATCCATAGTTCTCTATGAGAACTGTGGATTACCGTAATGACTGGAACGTATTCCAGCCGTAATTCACGCACTCCGGCGCGTAATTACGGACTGAAATACGTCCCATTTTAAGTCGTGTGAACAAAGCCTTACATTCTAACCCGTAACAAGTCACTCTTTTGTATTGACATGACATAGCTTGGCGGATACAGAGAGGTGGTGAGGGTCCCCCAAAAAACAAAGATGAATTTGGCATCAGGTCAAGGCCCTGGATATTTATGGTATAACTTAAAGGGGTATTACCATTTCATTAATTAGCTTCAAACATAGGCAAAGCTATTTAAAGACTGATACCAAATACATTGCTGTGTTGATTCTGCTTCAGAATTAGAAGCAGCTCTTATCTCCTGCTTTTGCACACAAGCTTCCCTAGTTATCGGCCACCTCTCTCGGCTCTTACCGGCTGCAGCAGTGGCCGGGATTGTAACATCACTTCTTGCAATGAATCTTATCTCTAATGGGGAGCTTGTTGACATTACTTACTGACAACCTTCATCCCTTTAGGGTATGTTCACACCGAGTACTTTCGGCGCGCATTTCGTGGGGTATTTGCGCTCTAATACGAGCGAGATGCGCGCCGAAATTACGGTCATCCATAGTTCTCATAGAGAACTATGGATTACGCCTCCTCTCCCCGCTCGTACAATACGATCGTATTGTACGCATGGGGAGATAAGTGACAGGTCAATTACTTGCGTTGAATACGCGCCACAAGTAATGAATGTCAATGGGGCCAATGCTGCCTCTCTCCCACCGCCCTCCCCCCCAGGGCCGTCTCTTCCATTGGGCCAGGTAGGCCACTGCCCGGGGGCCCCACGAGCTCAGGGGGCCCTCCCAGGCAGCCGCCTACCCAGCCCAGTGGAGCGACAGCCAGGCTCTGCCCGGAGGCAACCGGGATTCGGGCCGCAGCGCTGGCTCGGAGCATCGCCGGGGGAGACTGGAGTTTCCCCCTGGCGGGCCCCAAGTACCGACGCCGGTCAGTGGCGCAGGTCCCCCCCCCCCTCCATCCACGCTGCACGGCCAGGTCCAAGACCCACCCATGCAGCCAACACGGCCGCCGCCTGCACCGCGCGGTGCACGCAGCGGCCGAGGCTGAACAGCTGGGATCTTCTCCCAGGAGGCCGCGGGGCAGGCGCGCAACGTCATCGCGCGCCTGCTCCGCGGCTCTGCACTCTGCTGTGAGCAGCCACCTGCTCCGGACGGACGAGGAGAAGAGGAGGGAAATCAGGTAAGTAAGATTTTTATTTATTTTTTTAAACTACTGCCCCTGCCTACCAATATACTGCCCTGCCTGCCCATATACTGCCCTTCCTGCCCATATACTGCCCTGCCTGCCCATATACTGCCCATATACTGCCCTGCCTGGCTATATACTGCCCTGTCTGCCCATATACTGCCCTGCCTGGCTATATACTGCCCTGTCTGGCTATATACTGCCCTGCCTGCCCATATACTGCCCTGCCTGGCTATATACTGGCCCTGCCTGCCCATATACTGCCCTGCTTGCCCATATACTGCCCATATACTGCCCTGTCTAGCTATATACTGCCGTCTGCCCATATACTGCCCTGCCTGCCCATATACTGTCCTGCCTGGCTATATACTGCCCTGCCTACCAATATACTGTCCTGCCTGGCTATATACTGCCCTGCCTACCAATATACTGCCCTGCCTGGCTATATACCGCCCTGCCTACCAATATACTGCCCTGCCTTTCTATATACTGTCCCTTTCGAGGAGGGGATAATACAGGAGGGCCCTACAATCTATGGGGGAGATATTACAGGGGGCCTACAATCTACAGGGGGGCTATAAACCTACCTACAGGGGGCAGCATATCAGTGGGCCTGTATACCTACGAACTTAATGGTGGGCAGCTTTATTACCTACTTACTAAATGTGGGGCGCCCATAACAGAGGTAGGAATCAATAGCGAAGTGCTGATAAAGTGAGGATTCTAAGATGTTTGTGTGTTACATTCTGCAGGGACGAGCTGCGGCGGGACAAGGCGTCATGGTGGTCTGGACAGAAGGAGAGGAAAAGGGAAAAAGAACGATTCAGAGAACGACTGATCAGATAGGACGTCTCCGGTGAGTCCCTGCAGGTCACGGGTTATTTTACTTCTATATTTGATCAGTGCTGTGGTCTCTGTCATGTAATGGTGACCTGAGCTGGTAAAGTTTATTTTTTTTTTCTTTTAGTAGTTTTTTTTTTTTTTTTTTGGGGGGGGGGGGGGGGGGGATAACCCTTTCTCTGCCCGGGGGCCCCATGTGCTTTTTTAAGAGGGCCCTCCCCAGGAGGGGGCGTTCTCACTCCCCCAAACTTGGAACCTTTTTCCCTTTTAGCCCCAAGGGAATTTTCCCCCCTTAAAGGCCTTCCCTCTTTTTGCCTTCTTCCTTTAAAAGCCCCCTGTTTAAGGGCCGGGGGCCGGGGGGCCCCCGACCGGGGGCCCTCCCTAAACCCCCTTAAGGGAGGGGGAAAAGGGGACGGGGGGGTAGGGGGGGAAGGGTTTAACCCTTTTTCCCAGTTTCCCTTTTCCCCCTGGTTCCCCCCGGGCCCCCCTTCGGGGCCCCTTGGCCCCAAAACCCCCCGGGGGGGGCCGTCTTCTTCCAAAAAATTGGCCAAGTTAAGGAGCAAACTGGGGCCCCGGTGGTGCCCCCCCCGACCCCCTAAAAGGAGGCCCCTTCTCGGGCCGGGCCTACCCTGGCCACCAAATGGGGCCCAAAAAACGGCGTTGAAAAACCAACCAAGGGAAAACGGTCCCCGGCCAAGGAAAAGGGTTAAAACCGGGCTTTTTGGGGGGGGGGGGGCCGGGGGGGAAAAGGGGGGGGAGGGGGGTTTGAGGGGCCCCCGGCCCTGGGGGCCTTTCCCCCTTTGTTTTTTCCCGTCCTGGCCCCCCTTTTTATACAAACCCCCCCCTCCAGGAAACCACCCCGGGAAAGGAATTTTTGTGCAATGCACAATTTTTTGTCGGGGGGACCGCCCGGGGGAAAAAAACCAGCCGGGGGGGAAAAAACCCTGCAGTGGGGATTTAACGCTGCAGGGGTTTTTTTCCATAGACACAATTGTGCTCTTTTTTCGGCCGGGGTTTTTTCAGGGGCCCTGAAAAACCGAAACCCGCCTAAAAAAAACCGGGGGAAAACCCCTTTGCCGTGTAACATGCCTTAGGATTTTGGTGGTGAGGGGGTTGTAAAGGGGGTGGGGGGTTGGTTTGTTTACAGTGCGGGGGGGGTTTATAGCCATCTGTGCCCCTGGGAAATTCTAACCCCCAATAAAATTGGGTTTATGCCCAATCTGCGGGCCCTTTGCGTACCCTAAGCCAATCCATTGAAATGCCATCTGCTGTCCCCTGCATTTTTCAAAACCAAAACCCAAAATTGTATCCCACTGCTTTTCCCTCCCGTTCAAACCCCCAAATTCCCCCGGTCACCACCCCCTTTTTTTCCCCTCCCTATCTAAGCCAATCCATTGTATGCCATTTTGCCCCCCTGGTATCTAACCAATCCATGTAGCCATTTGCTTCCCTGCGTTCTAAGCCTACCTTTTCCCATTGCGGTTACGAAACCCTTAACCACCGGGCCCGGGTTCTAAGCCAACCCTTTTTGTCCCATTGTTTCCTTGCTATCAAAAGAAATCCATTTACGCCATTTTGCTGTCCCTGCGTTTTTAAAAAGCCAACCCCTTTTCCGCCACTGCTATCCTGCTTTATCAAACCCTATCCATTGTACCCCTCTGCTTCCCTGCGTACTGGGCCCACTTTAAATTAAAAAGGGTTTTTGTAAATTCTCTTGGGTTCGGGAGGGGCGTTTTTTCAAGCTCAGAGCGCCTGACATAAATACGGCCCTGGTTGGGGTCCGTCAATTCTGCAAAAAGAGCGGTTTTTATTTTTACCCTACATAACACAGGGGGTTTTGTTTTTTGTGTGACAAGATTTCTTTTTAAGGGTTTCCCCATGAACACTTTCATGTAATTTTGGGGGTTTTTCTGAAAAAAAATTTGGGGTGAAATTTGAAAAATTTACTTGAAACCTTTGTTTGCTGTTTCTTTTTTTTTGGTTTTTCTTTGTTGGGTTTATAAGTGTTTTTTGTTCTTGACCTGCGTTGGGGGGGGGGCCCCTTTTTCCCACAGCTCCCCCCAAAGGGGCCCACAATGCTGTTAAGGCGGCTCTGCTCCCCCCTTCCCCTGAAATTTTACCCGAAACCCCTATAAAAACCCCCCGGGGGGGGGGGGCCCGTAATTGCGGGGCATACTGTCCCCCCCAAAAAAATTCCCCGCCGTGTGAACAACCCTTAAGTCTCCCCCTTTTTGCTTTTACTGTTTAGGGGCCCCTTTCCACCCATTTATCCACTCTAACGGGCTAAGCTGGGAATTTGTCAATCACGGGTTTTTGAACTGCCCCCCACCTGATGAAGGTTTGCTGTGCCAGAAAGGGTCGGACCATGGGAAGTCCCCCAAAACCTAAAACCTTTTTTTTATGTGAAAATTTCCATTTAAAATTGGGGAGCAAAATTTTGAAAATCCCACATAAATTTAAATTTTTTTTGGTTCCATTTCCCAAAAAAGGGAGTGCCGTGGAGTTTCTTTTATTTTGGAAAACCCCCCCCGTTGGGGTTTTCCCAGGGAACCAAAATTTAAACTAAAGTGTGCGCCACCATCAATTCTTCTACAAGCTGAACAGGAAAGCTGTAAAACCCCCAACAGTTTCGGAACAGGAAGTGGAGTCTAAAGGGTTTGTTGTACGCTGAAAAACCCAGCAGGGTTTAAAGGAAAACCCAAATTAGCTTTCAAAAAACACAGGGGGGGTTTTGGGGAACCTAATTTTCCCTTTCCCTTGCAGGTTTTCTAGTAAGGCCGGGGGAAAAAAAAAGTACCTAGACGGATCACGGGACCTAGCTGCGCCCGGTTATAAAAATTAAAAAATTAGTCCTATTTGGATTTATTTTATCCTATTTGCGGGTTTGGTAAATGCAAAGTTTCTGACATTTTTTTAATCCCCATACAGTTTTAACTAGGCATTTAAATTGACCCGTTTTTGGGGTCGGAAAATTTTCACGGCCCAAGGAAAGGGGGGGGGGCCCAGCCCATTGAAGGCCGAAACTGGAGTTCCATATTTTGTCAGAGGGTTTAAATTTTAAATATAAATTTTCGCCCTGAAATTCCCGGGGTTCCAACCGAACCACAACCCAGCTGAACGGGGGTTTTATTTTTTTCCCCCCCGGGTTTTTGCGGGGTTTTCTACAAAAAAAGTCCAGTGCCCCCCCAACAGCCCCAAAAACATATGCAAACTTTTTTTGGGAAAAATTCAAACTGAGCCCCCAATGGGGAAGAACGATTTTGATGTTGACAATCTCTGTCCCAAGCGCAGGATTAAAAATTTTTAGCGCTATAAAAAACAAAAAAAAACCCCTTTCCCAATTTAAAGGGGTGCCTGTTTTTCTCTATTTTGAAAAATTTACTGGAGGACAACGTCAAAATCTTCTTTCTTTTTGTTTTAAAAAGTTTTTCTAAAGAAAGTGGGGATCCGCAGTCTTTCCCCTTTTCCGAAAATGATATCTAAAAAGAGAAGGTTCCCTTTGGAAAAAAAAAAAAAAGGGGAAAATTTATGGGCCCCCGGGCCGTAAATGTCCCGGTAGGGGGTAGTTTCAGGGGAAAGGAACCTTCATAAGGGGCAGGGGGTGCCAGGGGACTTTTGTTTAAAGGGGTTTTGTCTCAAAATACATTAATTCGTTTCCCTTTTCCTGTTTTTTGGTTTCACTTTAAAATTCGGGGGAGTGTTTACTGGCCCTTCCCTACTAGGCTGCAGAAAAACCCAGGTCGTACAAATAGAAACCATGTGGCGCCTATAATGAAAGATTAAAAGGGGTCTGTATTTCAAAAACGGTGCGAAAGTCGCCCCCTCAACTTTTACATGTCCAAAATCTCCCCCCGTGTACTTTAGATCGTAGGGGAAGTGCGGGGGGGATACCTATAACCCAAATTTTTCTCTATGGGAGCAGGTGGTTTCCCGGGAATTTTGCCCAAAAAAACCCGGGTGTTGAAAAAACCCTTTAAATCCCCGGGAGCTTTGGTTTCAACCCCGAAAAAGGGGCCGTTCACAGGTTTTCCCACCATTCAAGTGGAAACCCTCCCCAACAGGGTGGCAAATTTTCCCCTTTGAGTCCCAAAGGAAAAGAATACACCAAGGGGGGAAAATAAACCCAACCCCAAATTTCCAAAATGGGATTCATTTGCTCTATTGCTCGGGTTAGGGGGGTGGGGGCAGGGTTTTTCCCCGCGGTATCCGTCGGGGTTCCCCTTCTTACACAGCCCCCCCTTCCAATCCCCGATGGGGGTGAAAATTTGGACCCCTAGGGAATCCTTTCTTTACCTGTATCGAGCCTGAAGAAAGTCCTCTGCCTGAAACATTGCTGTATTATACAGTGGTTACTGTTTTTAAGATATAGCTAGGTCAATACAAATTTTAAAAGTTTAAATCCCCCCATCTCCTGAATTTGCAAAAACTCCTCCAAAAATTTTCCCCTTGCCTAGCATTTGATGGCATTTGTGGTGGACCATATTTAGCCCTTGGCATCCTTTCCTACACAAAAAGGGGAGGACTCTTCCTGAAACCCCTTTTTTAAGATCATCATCAGGTCTGTAGGGTTTTTTGGAAAAAAAAAAAAACAGCCATGTTTTTCTTAAAGGGGTATTCTCACCACATTGATGAGTTTTTAAAACATAAAATTACAAAAGGAAAAAGGGAAGACCCTTTTAACCAAATACATTCTGTTCGGGAATTTTGCTTTTTTAAGATTTAAAGAGCAGTACTATCTTTTTTGGTGTACACAAAATTCCCTCAGTTACTGACCACCTTTCTGTTATAATAGCCATGCCCGGGATAGTGATGTCACTTAAATGATGGTCTTATAAGCAGAAAACTTGTTTTTCCTTTTTTATAAACAAACTATAACCCCTTTTAGGACTCTGCAGCCTTCCGCCCTGTGGTTAATACCACTCCATTACTAAAGTCCCTCTAACAGGACACAAATTTTTGGTAAGGTTTTAAATTGTTGGGACTCCCCAAGCCTGAACAGGAAAATTTGAGGCCGAAGGGGGCTTGAAAGAAAGCAGAGGGAGAACCCCCCTAAATCACCACCCTTTGTGTGTTTACTAAGCTACATTTATAAGTACAATATCCCTTTAATTTTGGACAAAAATGTAATTGCAGTTTAGTCCAAATTTTTGAAGCTCTATTTCAACATTTTCCCTGACTCACCTCGTCTAGAGCACGGGAGGTCTGTTCTAGTAAGTGCAGACAGATTTTCCTCACAAGTTCCATGGCTGCCCGTTCACAGGACTCCGAAATAAAATTTCCCAGAAGCACTTTTTTCCAGTATGTGCTGCAATCAAAACATTGAGCGGAGAGAGAGAAAAAGAAAAAAAAAAAAAGGAAAAAAATACCAAGGTTATTTTATTTCACTTTCTTAAGCTCCTTAACCGAAAATACTGTGTGTTCCTGTAATAATCGCCTAAACGGACATCTACAGAGCAGCTGGAAGGTAATTATAAGGCCGTCCCAGAAAAAGAGTTCATTATAAAACCCAGATCGCACCTAATCACTACAGTACAATGTCTAAGGCTCGGTTCACACTTGGGTCGGAGATTGTGTTCGGAATCTCAGTCGTAAGTTCTGTCGGGCATGAAGGAAAAAATTGCACCATCTGCTGGACTACTTTTTCTGTTATAACATCGGACTACACCGAGGAAACCTGACAAACTCTATTGTGGTCAATGGGGTCAATCAGGTGTCACTGGTGGCAGTTGATCCACCTCCGAAACAAAAATGAACCCGGCCAAGTCCTGAAAAACCATCTGATAATCCAGAAAGTCTGTTGACCCGGGTCTTGCTGCCTTTTTTGGGCGTTTTAGCACGGTTCACCTTTTACCGACTTCTTCCAAAAGATGGAACTTTTTCTGGTCAGTGTAGCCCTACGAGGGTTTCTTTTGTCAGGACAAGGTGCAATTTTTATTGATACAGTTTTGAACTACGTAAAATGTATTGACTTATTTTTGTAAATGTTTTCTAATCCATATTGGAGCACATTTATAATGGGAATAGTGACAACAATGTGCACCAAAAGACTGGCAGTCACGCTGTACATCATATTTATTATGGGTTTTAGACACTTCTGAGCCTTGTCCGACACGAGCCAAGGTCTCTGTGAAAGGGGTATTTTACTGTACGGTAAGAACAAAAAACAAAACGTTGAGACGTTGGAACAATTCTCTCACCGTTTACCATGTGGTATAAATAAGATTTACTGTATTCTCTGGGTCTCTACAGGTACAGATAAACCAAATATGTATAGGTTTTGTGTTCCCAGGCTTAAGAAAAAAAAAATTCTATATATAAAATATATTTATTTATTATGGAGGAATAAAAAAAAGTAGCTCTTTGAATGTGGTGACAACAGTGTATATGTATCTTATAATGATATATTATAGTATATATATTTATATATATATATATTTATATATTATATTATATATATAATTATATAATATATTATTATAGTATATATATATAATATGTAACACATACATACATTTTTTGTCACCACATTCAAAGAGCTACAACTTTTTTTTATTCCCCCATCAAGATAACCACATGACGGCTTTTCTGTTGTAGGGACTGTAAAATTTTTACTTGTTTATAGTTACTAATCAGAAGTGCACAAGACGTGTGTGTGTATATATTATATATATATATATAGAGCTTTATTCTACTTTTTCTTTTATTCTTTTCTTATTAAACTATTAAAGTGGTGTTCCATGAACGCTTTTCAGGTGCTGCAAAGTTGATAGATATGACGCCACTTGCTGCCCTCCCTATTCATTTCTATGGGAGTTCCGGATATAGCCGAGCAAGTGTGCTTCCTCTCAGTCCTTTATCTTGTCTCAAAGAGGTTTTGCAGCAGCTTGAGGCGCCTCAGAAAGAACATTCCTAAAGCAGAAGCAATGGGGACTGGAAAGGGCACTCGATATATATTTAATAGATCTGTCAGGTGTGGTCATTCCTATTATTCACTAACTGGTTCTCATCATCTAATGTGTTCAGATACATAATATATAATAACATTGGTAATATTTTCTGAGTTAAGGGCTTGTTCACACGGCGTTTTGGATCCTTTTTACGGATCCGTTTTTGGCACTTGAAAAGCGCATCCGGAAAGCGGATCGGCAAAACGCAGCAGTTGTTACTTTATTTGGATCCGTTTTGAATGCTTTTTCACTTGCGTTTTATGCATCCGCTTTCCGGATGCGTTTTCAGAAGTGGGGGGTGGGGGGAGAATCTCTCTCTATCTCCTGCCCCGCCGTCACCTCCATTCACATGCCTGCCCGCCGTCACTCCATTCACATGCCTGCCCCGCCGTCACCTCCATTCACATGCCTGCCCCGCCGTCACCTCCATTCACATGCCAGCCCCGCCGTCACCTCCATTCACATGCCAGCCCCGCCGTCACCTCCATTCACATGGCCAGCCCCGCCGTCACCTCCATTCACTATGCCTGCCCCGCCGTCACCTCCATTCATATGCCTGCCCGCCGTCACCTCCATTCATATGCCATGCCCGCCGTCACCATCCATTCATATGCTGCCCGCCGTCACCTCCATTCAGATGTCAGCCCCGGCTCCTTCCATCCATTTCAAATCTCCGGCACCTGCCCCACTGTCACGCTCCACAGCCGCCGCTCACCTGCGCTCCCTCTGCCGCTAGCCGCCGCCGCTCACCTGCGCTCCTGCTGCTGCCGCTCACCTGCGCTCCCGCTGCCGCCGCTCACCTGCGCTGCCGCCGCTCACCTGCGCTCCCGCTGCCGCCGCCGCTCACCTGAACTCCCGCCGCTCACCTGCGCGCCCGATGCCGCCGCCGCTCACCTGCGCTCCGCCGCGCGGCTCCCACCCCTCCAGTGATCCCGTCCAGCCGCCACGCTGCGCTTTCGCTCCGCTTTCAGGATGCAAAGCGCAGCTGATACGTACCCAGAGTGTGGAGCGCTTTTGGAAAATTGCCAAAAGCGGACTCCATTATCTCCTTTGGGCTTTTCACTTGCGTAAAACGCGATAACAATTGACATGTCAATTCTTAAAGCGGATGCGAAAAGCGCAGTGCAGGAGAGCTCTCAAAAGCGCATCGCCGATCTCCCGTGGGAACAGCGATGCGCTTTTGCCATTCAACTAAATGTTAATGACACTGACAATTGTTAGATCCGTTTTGCGGATCCGTAAAACGGATCACAAAAACGCCGTGTGAACAAGCCCTAAAGATAGAAAGACAAAACTCTTTTCATACAATTCATCTGATCCAAGGCACAGTAGTCTGCACGCTGTGAGGAGCCTCCAGGAGGGACCATCTTGTCCAAATGTCAAGTTTCTGGAAAGAGACAAAACCAGGAGAGTCACATAAAAGGGGTTATCCAGAAGTTCAAGGGCCCATCCCTATAGCAAAAGGTTTTCACCCGGTTTTACAAACAGTTTTTGGATTTGAAAACCATCTGTAAAGCGACTGTCACCCTTTTACATGGATTTAAATAGAAAATCCGTGCAGTAGTTCACACTGCAGGGATTTTCCGCCAGACCTTTTTTTACACCACCGGTGTAATGAGAAACAGAGCATGTTCATTCTTCCGCCCGGTTTTCGGGCAGAACATGAACATGTGGGTGCAAAGGGGGATGGGCGAATCCACAAACCACGCACAAAAGTCGCCCCCCGATGTGCCAAAAAAAGACCAAATACACTAGAACACTACACTATAAACAGCTTTTATATTGACAAGTCAAAATATTCCATTTCCTTAATGTGTTTCTTTTCTTTTGCCTCCTTATTCATCATATCATAAGATCTACTTTTTGCAGTGAAACTTCTGCTTGGGGGATTTGTCAGTAGTTCTCCAGCTCTCTTTCCCACAACTCCCAGACTGCTTTGCTATTTTGGCAAACCCCCCCAATAGTTATCACTGCTAGACCTTTTTGCTGATTTTTTTAATGGGGGTTTGGTTTTTTTTAATTTTTATGATTATTTATTTTAGAGGGCCCCTTTGGTTACAGGGCACTGTAGGGTTGGAGGTGGTTAATACATAACATTGGTCAAGAAATTTAAAAATTGACAATAAGTAACAAAACAACTGGGTTCAGAAGGGGGAGGGCCCTGCCCACGGGGGGCTTAAATCTAAAGGGAAGGGGGGGAGGAGCCCAAAAGGGGAAGGGCAAAAGTGTTTGGGGGGGCGGAACGCTGCAACAGGGTTTAAATTGTTGGTCATAGGAAATTCCTGAAGAGATAGGTTTTCAGGTTCCCCTTTGGGTTTTGTGAGGTGGGGGAGAGTCTGGGTGTTGAGTTCCAGAGTGGGGGGGGAAAGAAAGAGAGAAGTCTTAGAGGGGTTAAAGGTGAGGAGCTGATAAGAGGAGAGAAGAGTAGAATTGCCCTTCCCGAAATTTTACGGTTTTTAATATTCCAACCCCCCCCCCCCCATCTAGCTTGTCCAGACCGATGGACGTCCTTTTCAAAAAGGTGGCCCCCCCCGAAAGGATTTTTCCTAGTATATGGACCTGTGTGGAAAACCATGGGTTCTGGGGGGACGTCATAAAAAATCTGAATTTTTTTTTTTTTAATTTGACAATTTTTATTGTTTTTTCCCAATTATTGGACAAAAAAAATTTAAAAACAACGGGGGAAAAATTGGACACCGGGAAAAAATTAGTAAACGTTTTAAGGCTTGTGTAAAAATCGGGCATTAAACAATCCCAATCAAACCTAAAGGGAAAATAAAAATTGAGGCTGGGGAATTAAAAAAGGTTTTCTTTAGTTACTCTTTAAGCCATGATAAAAGGGTTTCCAACCTTTAAAAAAAGAAACGCAAAAAAAACTTTTTGGGACAAGGACATGAGAAAAAAGGGAGTAAGGGGGAGGGGGGGAGGGGGGGGAAAAAAAGGGGGGGGTTTGGGGGTAAAAGAGGGTTTCCAACAAGCTGGTGTTGCCCCATGCGGCCCAGTTTTTGTCAAAAGAGTCCATTTTGTCATGGAGCGGGGCATTTTGAAAATCCTTTTCCGCCGTTTTTCCCTGTGAGCCTCTGACAAAACCCCTCTATTTGGTGGCGGGGGTTTCTGCCTCCTTCTACCTAAAAATTAGGCCCTGGCCCCCCGGTAAGGATATGTAACATAATTTTGGGAAATTCCTGTTTAGTTGGACCTTGCCCGGCCCCTTTCATTTAATAGGTGGAGGGTTCCAATGGGATCCTCCCCCCCAAAAACCTCAGCTTTAAGTCCCTGACCTGTGCCCAAAAGGGTTGAAAAATTTCGGGAAACCCCAAAAAAAATATTGCGGCAGCGCACCCACTGAGGCAACATCCCCGCTTCCCCGATGGGGCTGGGGGTTTCCCTTTTGTGCAGGACCCCCGGTGTAGGGTTTTTTACCAAAAAGAATAGTATTTTTGTTTTAGTTTTTTCTTTATGCTGGTTTCTATGGGGGTTTCGCCGTGCTTTTCCAAAATCCCCTTTGCCAGGAGGGGAAGGGTATTTCCCTCCCCAAAAAGTAGTTTTCCCCATTTGGCCCATGTATTTGTTTGGGGGGGGTTTTAAGAAGAGGGCGGGTCTGAGAGAATGCAGTAAATTTTTTTTTTTTTTTTTTTTTTTTTTTTTTTTTTTTTGGAATGAAAACCTTAGTACTGTGGCCCGTTTTTAAAAGCTGTGGAAGGAGGTGGGGGCCAAAGGGGTTTAAGGTGCCCAAACATGGGGAATGGTTGAGTTATTGGAGGGAATGAAATCGGCATCTCTCAGGGGATTTAGTCCCTCTGAAGGGTGTTTAACGGAATCCGCCTCCCGGCTCCCGCCCTAGCCCCATCCACAAAAACCGGAATTAAATCATGCCCCAGCCACGGTCTTGGGTACAAATCCAGATGAGCCGCAGGGAAAAAGGGGGGTGCAACCCAAAAAAGGGGGCCATGGGGTTTAAGTTTGGGGGCTAACTGATTTGGTTTGCCCCTATTCCAAAAATTGCTGCGTTTAAAAATTTATTGGACCCCAAAAGGTATCCCAGTGAGGGGAAAAGGGGTCCGGGAATTTCCATAGAAGTGCATTGGGGTGGGGTGGGTGCAAGCCCTCAGCTTTTTTTTATCTCCAACCCCTTTGGTTTTTGCTCGGAGGGTTTACCAAGCTGGGAAACAAAAGCAAAGGGGGGTGGCCCCTTTGTTGTTGAGGATTTCGGAAACCGGGCCGTCCCCCACGCCCCCCCTTAAAAGAATCTAACATTTTGGCCACCCCATGCCTGCCCTGGGCCCAAAACGAATTTTTTGGATAGTGCCCCGTATGGGCGTAGCCCCCCTGCGGGACCGTTACCGGGGGTGTCTGAAAAGGTTGGGGTTTTGGTAAGTTTGGGAAATTTTGGCCGATTTAAATTCTACCTAGAAAAAGAGGGGGGGCGGGGGCCCCCTAGTGGTGTTTTTTTTCAATTCTTTAAAGGGGGAGGGAAATTAGCGCTTTTAGGGGGAGGGTTTTTGGTCCCTTTTCTGGGGTTTCCGGTATTTGAGTGTTGGGTTTGCCATTGTAGGGGTAATTTTTTTTTGGGGGAAAAAAAAGACCTCAGGGGGTTTTTGTTTTGGGGGGGCCTCTGTCTTTTAAAGGGGTTTATCTTATATCCCCAGGAGCTCCAAAAACGCAAGAAGGGGGATGAAGGGAAGGCAAGTGGTATGTACGGGCAGTTGGGGGCAACAAAAATCGTCCCGCGAAGGGGACAATTTAAAATCCTTTTCCCTAATCTTTTTGCCCCCTTGATATCTGGGTTTAGCCCTAATTTCCGCTTTCAAGAGGTTCTATGACAACGCAAAAAGGGTGGGGGGGTGGGCAGCCCCCGGGCTTGTACCATTTTTGATTCCAAAGGTATCGGGGATATAGTGGGGGTTTTAAAGGACGCCCAGGGAGAGGAGTTTTAAACATAGGGCTGCCGCCAGGAAGGGGGGCCAGAGAAAACCCCAAAAGCCGGAAAAGGCCCCAAAAAAGGGAAAAACCACTGCAGCCCTTTTTCAAAAGGGGGCCTTTCGGCATCTAGGCTGGGGGTAAAAACCTGCTGGCAGGTGGTTAAACGCATCCACTAGGTTAAAAAGTGGCCGGGGGGGGGGGGCCCCGTGTTATCTCCCCCCTGCCTGAAAGGGAAAGAATTTCCCACCTGGTTTCCCCCCCGTGTTCAGTTGGGGAGCCAGTGGGTTTGGGTTTTTGGCCGGATTTTGGTTTAGTTCTTCGGTCCCGGGGGGGTTTAAACAACGCAATCGGGGGGTAAATGCCTGTCCCCTGGGGCCCTTCTGGGGGGTTTTGGATCAAAATTTTATACGAATGGGACATGGGTTGGGGGGGTGGGGCTCCCCCCGAATTGATTTTTAGAGTTGCAGGGATATGGGGGGCAAAAAAATCTGAATTGATTTAAAGTTTCGATTGGGTAGCCCATTGGGGCCTGGGGGTTTTGGAAAGGGAAGGGGGCCCTTTAAAGAATTCCTCTTTTTTCCTTTAAATTTAAAAAGGGGGCAAAAAAAGAAGTCCACGCCTCCCGCGTGGCGGGTGGGAAAAGGGTTTTTTTCGTAGGAAAAATTTTTGGAAAAAGAGTCTGGGTCCCTTTTTCCCTGGCCTGGGAGGGGGGGAGGGGATGCAAAGAGTTCAGGGAAAAAAACCCAAAGGGAAAATTTAAACAATGGGGCTTTGGGCACCTCAGTGTACCCTCCCTTCCCTTTAAATGCTTTTTGGGGATTGATTTTTTGAGCGTCTTTCGTTTCCTTGGGTAATTGGTGTGGGCTTTGTTCCCATATTCATTTTAAATTCCCTTTTTTTCGAGTAGAGAAAGGGGCTTTTTCCAAACCTTGCAAGGCTAAATCCTTAAAGGGTATTTCGGGAAATGGACTATTAAATCTCAAAATTGAACCCCGGGCTTTTTGCCATTTGGTTCCAATCCCTTTTTGGAGGGGGCGTAAATCTGGTGGATTTTCCGCGGGGGATCTTTTTTTTGCTTTGGTTTTTAGGGGGAATTTCAATTTTCCTCTAAAGGGGTGCCTTTTTGGGTTCCCAGAGGAAGGATGGTGCAGAGACAGAACCCAAAATTTAGTTTAAAATAGGAAAGGGGCGACTTTAAGCAAATTCTCCCTTTGAGGGTGCCTTTTTAATTTGGTTTTTTTCATTCATCCAAAGAAATAAACCGCTGGCGGGGGCTGTAGAAATTTTAAAATTTACCGTGAATGGGGCGTGAATGACCCCTGTTATGGGTCAAATTTGGGCCCTGTGAGCCCTAAGTGTTGGGGGCTTTTCCAAAAAAAAATAAACAAGCCTAGTGTTTCGGTTTTTGAGGTTGGGGGGGGAAAAAAAGAATATTTTTTCCTTTTTTTATGATTGATCCTCCATAGGGGGGTCAGACCTGGGAGGGGGGAATGAAACTTTCTAAAGGGGGTTTTGGGCAAATTTGGGAAATGTAGGATTTGGGGTCTTTCCAACCCCACTACATCTATCCCTGGCTTTCCCAGGGAAAAAATTTTTTAAAATTCCCCCCCCAAGGGGGGGGGTGCAGAGGGAAAACTTTGGTAGCTTTGAAAAGCCCTATTTTGGAAGGGGACCCGTGGACATTTGGGTATACACGTTGCATAATGAATTTTGGTTTGCCCTCTAGGGGTTGCTTTAAGGATGGTTTTAAAAAACCCCCTCCCGGGGAAACCAGCGATGCCCCCAACCTGGGGAATCTACGGTTTTTGGCTATTAGTATTGCCCCTTTCCCGCCTTTCCTGTCATTAAATGCAGAAAAAAGCGGTTTAAATAATAGGGCCGCAAAAAATGAAAGAGCCCTTTTGGGGGTCAAGGGGTTTCCTGTAAAAACACAATGGGCGGCTTGCAGGGACCTAAAATTCCTTCAGGGGGCCCGCCCTTTCCTTAATGTTGAGTTAAGTCCTTTAAAGTTTAAAGTGGGCACAAAAAGTACCATTTCCAAAGGGGTTTGATGGGGATACCCTTTTGGGTGAGTGTGGGCCCAAAAAAGGGGTTTGTTCCAAGATAGTAGACTTTTTGAGGGTCTAAAATTTTCACCTGAGGAGCACAAAATGTAAGGGGTTTAGAGTTTGAGAAAAGGGGGGGGGGTGGGGGGGGGGGGGAAACAAGGGCAAACCGGAGGGGGGCGGGCCAAAACCCGCCCAAACAACAAGACAAAAAAAAACAAAAAAGGTTTTAAACAAAACCCACAATAAAACCCGGGGAAAAGCCCGGGGTAAACCCAAAGGGAAAAAGGGAAAAAATATCCCCTGACCCAGGCGCCCAAACTTTTTAGTTAAATTTGGAAAGGGCTTCCGGGGGGATTTAAAAGGGGGGCTCCCCTGAAGGGGCTCCCAGAAGAAGGCCGTCAGGTGGGGGCCCCCCCCCCTGAGGGAGAAAAAAAACGTCTCAAATCCCCCCGGGGCCAAGGAAAGGGAGGGGAAAGGGGGGAGAGGAATCCCGGGAAGCGAGCAAATGCGCTCAAAAAAAACAAGGTAAGAAAAACCAAAAACGTGAAAGGGTAAAGCTAGCTTGGTTTTCCAAAAAAAAATGGGAAAATCATAAAACCCTATAAAAAAGAAAAAGGGATAATGAAAGCTTCTTGATGGGTGCAATTGCTCCAGAGAAAGGGGAGGGAAAGAGGATGTTAAGGCCCCCCAAATCAGTTTTGAAAGTCCCGCATTCAGCGGGGCGGAGGCGCCGGGGTTTCTGGGGTGAAGGAAGGGTTCCCCGGGAGGGTCCCTTGCGAGGGGCACCACCGATTTTCCCCTAATGGTTTGGGGGTGGGGCGGGAGGGCCGGGCAGTTCCCAATGGGCCCTCTTTGGGTGGGGGATTTTCAGGGTATTTTCAGAAAAATTTGGGAGGTTTAAAAAAGACACGGAAACAGTGAGCGAAACCCCCAGTGCGAGCCCAGAGGGCAAATTTTTAAAAAAGCCAACCCCATAAAGGTTTGATTCTCTTTTTAAAAATGGAAGCAGCGGTCTAAAGGGGGCGGCGCTTCTGCAAAGTATGCCAGGAGAGGTAGCGGTGATCTGTTTAGGAGTCCCCTGATGTCGATGGGTGCGTAGGCGTCTGGCTTTCTCCATTTATTGTTCTTTCACCGGGGGTCATGTAGGCAGATATTAAAATCCCTGGGGGGCGGAGGGAACCCTTTGGGGCGGGGCGCTTGTGGGCATGTTTAAGCTTTTATTTGGGGGGGGGAGGATTTTGCTCCAAGTATGCTTTGAATATGGGTCCAGGATGGCCTGAAATCCCCCTCCCCTGTGGTTCCCGGGGGCCCCCCAACCCCAATGTTCCTGCGGCCCCGGGGTTTTCTAAATCTTCCACAAAGTCGGCCAGCTCCTGACCCCTGACATTTGGCAGAGGTTAGAAGGGTGGATTTGGCGATGGGATTTTCGCGTTTTTTTCCCTGGCCTCCCCAAGAAATTTCCCGGGGTTGCTATTTGGTTTAAAGTCCTGCCTGAAATTTAGGCAATTTTCCTCTCTGCGGCCGCCCCCTAACTCCCGAGACCCGTGCCCCCAGCTCTTTCCCATTAGCAGTTGTTGGATCATAAACAGTCCAAAGGGTTTTATGGTAGGAAAATGAGGCTGCGTAGGGCGGAGGAGGATGAAAGGGGGGCCCTGCAGGAGAAAAATCCGCTGCCAGCTCCCGGTTTGTGGAAGGGGTGGGTTTTGGTTGGGGTCCAGGATGTTGATCCCCAAAAAAGGGGGGCCCAGGAGGGATGAGCCGGCTCTGATAGCAAAGGGGGGGGGAATGGCCCCCTACGAGCTGTAGGAGGGCCCGGTTTTCTTTGGGGCCTTTGGTAAAGGGGGGGGCCCGCACCCTGTCCAGTGCGGGGGGAGGAGGGGGGGGGTTGGGAGGGCCCCTGGGACCTGAGTCCTCATGGCCGTCACTGGTGGGGTTGCGGCTTTCTGGGGAGGAGGCGCGGGGGCCTCTGCGCTCCAAAAATTTGGGCGAGCTTGTGTCCCCTTCGGGGGGTGATGCCGCGCAGGCGATGAGGAGAAACCCCCGGTGGGCGCCGCTCAGGAGGAGGCGGCCCCGAGCCGGGGGTGAGGCCGGGGGCGCCGCGCCCAGGAGAGGGGGCACGGAGGTAAGGATCCCCGCACCGCTGTTCCGCGGGGCCGGACCCGGAAAATTCCTCAGGGTTTTTTAGGCGGCGGGGTGGGTCCTTCTTTTTCCCATCGAGGGCCGTTGGGATCGCTAGGGCTCTGTTTGGGATAGCCGGCAGCAGGAGCTCAGCTAGGCTGCGGCCATTCACTTCGACTTCCGGTCACGCCCTCCAAACTCTGAATCTTAAGCTTCGGTGTCATTTAACTTTAGAGCCAACACAGCTCCTGTTCCATAATTTACCACCACATTTTGGGAAAACACCCAATTCTGCATATTTTTTTATTAGCGGCGAAAAGAAGCCTCCTGGCCAAAGGGTTTGGGAAACCAACTGTCCCTACTTGCAGGAAGTGATCCAGGTGGTAAAACATCATCTCGAAATGGACAGAATCGACATTATAAGGACTAAGGAAACCCAATGCTCTAAATTTTTCAAGAAACGGCAGGAGTTCATAGGTAACTTTTACACCCCCCAGGAGATCAAGGGGATCATGCAGCCTTTTGTTTACACCTCCTGGTATCTCTCCTCTCGACTAGCGGGCACCCTGGGGGCTTTGGATGTCTGTATCCCATAACATGGGAGCTTTACCTCAGCCATATCCTGGCACCGTGCCCTGGATACTCCCTTGGTGACTGTGCGTCAGAGTTGGGGGTGAATTTGTCCTCTATCTATTTCTCTCCCTTGGGCTTTGTGGGACGATCTCGCAGCATTGTATCAGCACAGTATTTGTTTTCACCTTTTATCCCAGACCTTACTTGATTACATAGGTGTATGTGATTATGTCTCTTATACATAACTGCGTATGGGTACCACTGTTCTGTGGTGTTTTGGGTTTTTTTTGGGGGTTTTTTTTTTGGGGGGGGGATTAATTTTTTTATTATTTTTTGTTTTCATTCTTTAGTGAAGATGGAGACTTCTTTTGCTTCATTCTTATTATTATGGTACTAAAGTATGTCATTAGTGCTATTTTGTACTTTCATTGCTTAGTACTTTTCTTATCTGTAGTAATGATGCCTTATATTATTTCTTTGTGTGTCAAGTAATATCTCATCTAATGGACAGTTATTATATGTTTTTGTTATTGTAAAATTTAATAAAAATTATGTTTACAAAAAAAAAAAAAAAAGAAGAGGAGAGCAGAGAAGAAGATCCTGTGAGGAGCGGAGGTATCTAGAGATTAAGGCTGAGATGTATGGAGGAGAGAGGTTATGAAGAGCTTTGTGTGTAATCTCCCCAGTTCTGTACTTGCAGTCATGATAATAGCTAGCACTCATGAGTCACTGTGTAAACTGTACAGAGCTGCAGTCATCATTTTCATGACAGCAGTACACAACCCCCCAGGTCTGAACTCCTGTCCTCTGCTTCCTTTACTAGGTTCTGCCAGCAGGACTCAAAGATATACAGTTTTCCCTCTCCTGTAATAACTAATATAATTACTTCTATTCTTTCCAAACTACAGGCTGGCAAGAGTGAAGGCAGCCAGATTGTTCTCTGCTCAGGTCACGTTCACTGCAGGGGAGTGTTCCTGAGCTGAGCCTGGCTTCAAAGCACACCCACTGTGATGACAAAACGTTCACTGAAGCTATGTGATCAATAAATGTCAGGTGGTTTGCATGGTATAAGGGGGAGGGGAGGACAAGGCTCTTTGCCTTGTTTTGCACATCAGGACAGGCAAATATTTTGTAAAAAAGGTATGAATTACAAAGTTTAATATAATAGAGATGTGAGCCCTATAACAAATAAAAAGATAGTCCTGGAGAACCCCTTTAAACCAGGATCACACTGTACTGGAGGATCCATCACATAGGCGGTGCTGGATCAGTTACATGATGGGCACCAATAGCACGCAAATGACTCTACTGACTACAATGGGGTCCATGGGGTTTCTGTCATTTGAACGAAAAAAGTGTTATACTATATTTTCCTTCATGTTTACGACAGAGGCTCTGAGCAGAAGCTCAGACAGAGATGTGAACCAGGCCTTATGGCTCTCACAGAACTACCGGCGGTACAGAACACATTCCCAAGAGGCTGAAAATTTGCAGTCATGAGAAGTTGGTCTCTGCAAAAGCTTATTGTATATGGAGGGGTGACACTTTTTCAGAACTATTAGGGTATGTTCACACGGCTTATTGCAATGTGTATAGTATGCGCCGCAAAACGCCGGGAGTTTTGTAAGCATGCGCCGATTAATGCGGAATTCCAAAGCATGGGGAGGGGGGGGGGGGGGCCCAGCCGGGTGCCAGCCCCATAGATATGCATTGTCAGTGGCGCGTATTCGCCGCTAATAATTGACATGTCAATTCTTCCCCTACGCGTACAATACGATTGTATTGTACGCGCAATCCACAGCTCTCTATGAGAGCTATGAATTACCGGAATTGCAGCACGCATTTCGCCGCGTATAATGTGCAATACATGGTGAAATGTGCGGCGAAGTACGTAGTATTTTAGGCTGTGTAAACATACCCTTAGGCTAGGTTCACACGGAGTATTTGCGGGGGCGTACAGTATTCCCCGCAATTACGCCGGTGTTTGGGAGCTCGTGCCACTAATAATTGACATGTCCCTTATCTCCCCACGCCGGCGTGTACGCCGCGAAATACGGACCGAAATGCGCCCCATTTGACCCCGTGTGAACCTAGCCTTTTTTTTTTTAACCATAAACTTTTTATTGGTCAGATATAAAGTAGTACAAACAGAGTACAGTATATGTCATTGTAAGACCAAATTTCAACTTTTATCCCCAAAACACAACCAAACCCACCTCCCAAATCCATCTCCAGATTCAGAGCAGTAAATATCCATTACAATCACATAGCAATGCAATATTAATAACAGTCAGTTCTTGTCACCTGGCTGTCGGACGGCCTCCATCCACACAACTGCCATAGACGCAGTCCCAGGAACCTCTACACCGAGATCCCCAACACCCTCTGCCTAACTAAGTTCGGTGCAGCAAGACCAGAAGTATCCAGCCATTTAGCCCATATTTTATTATACTTAAGTTTGCCTCCTCTCTTATAATACACCCCTCTCTCCAGAGCAATCAGCCAGTTCACTTTATTAACAAACTCCTGTGCTGACGGAGGTTCTGCATCCAGCCACTTTGTCGCTATTAATTTCCTCGCCATAAATAAAAGCCTGGATATTGCGATTTTCTCAGCCTCTGAAACCGTTAAGTCTCCTACATATCCCAAAATACAAACCAACGGATTCATCTCCACTGTAATTTGAAAAATACGCTGGATCAATTGGACAATAAAAATCCAATATCGCTCTAGTTTAGGGCAATGCCAGAACAAAATGCATCAGAGAGGCCGGGTGCACATGACACCTATTACACAGAGGAGAGTCCCTAATTCCAATTTTATGTAGAAATAAGGAGTTCTGTAAACTCGATGTATTAAAATAATTGAGAGATTCGATGCTGTTCACTCTCTGAAATCACTGGTATGGTCTCCAGTATCTCCTCCCAAATATTAGGCTCTATAGGGCCAATATCTCCTTCCCACCTACTACGTAAATCTATTGGGTTTCTAGAAAAAAAGTTTGCCAATAAAAGTTTATATAAAGTGGATATCAGTCCCTTCGTTGTTTTTGAGTTCTTGACCCTATCTAATCGGAGTAAACTTGGCATTAATTGAATTGTGTCTGATTTTTCTGCATTATACGCGTGCCTAAGCTGTAAGTATTTGTATAGCTGTGTATGCGGTAAGGCAAATTCCATTTGCAATTGCTGAAAACTTTTAAGCACCCCCTGATCTGTAAGCAGCTGAGAGACATATTGAAGGCCCCTAGATGCCCATGACTCAAATCCCTGAAGCACAAAAAGTTCGGACAACCAGGGGGTATTCCAAATCCCGGTATAGGATGTGCAGCCCTGAAGCCCAAAATCCACCCGTAATTTCCACCACAGTTTATGCATCAGATATAAAGTTGGAAACTTTTTGGAGTGCACTAAAAAAGTTTTTGCCTCCAGTTTACCATAAAGATTGGGAGAATTAAAATAGGTGCGTAATAGTTTCAAGTTTAAATCCTTATCCCCCCTCCCCATCCCAAACTCTCATAGAGTGCAGTTGTGCAGCCAAGAAGTAAACTGCTGGATGAGGTATTGCCAACCCTCACTCGTCCTTTGCCAATTGCAGAGTTTCTAGCTTTATCCGGGCATGTGTCCTGCCCCAGATAAGGGCTCTAAAAATAGCATTGACTTTAAAAAAGAGTGAACCTAGCCTTAGTGACAAACTCCTGCAAATATACGTGTAGAGAGACAAAGGCCATGCAAGAGACATTTTTTAGGACTTCTTAAAAGGGAACCTGTCAATTAATGCTCTCATTGCAGAGGACAGCATAAGCTAGTGACAGACTTGCTGTTCCTAGCATTGTGTCCCTAAGAGTATATTCACACATTGTAATTTTACACTTATTTTGGGACGTATTTGTGCTGAAATACGCCCCAAAATAAACTTCAAACATTGTTCTATGAAGCCCTCATTGATTCCAATTTAAAATACGTGCTATCAATTCACACAACGTGTATTTTGGACCTATTTCAAACGCAGAAATTTAAGTCCCTTTTCCATTCTTGAGGCGTTTATGGGAGTAAAATCCCCATAGAAACAATGGCGGGGAGTATTTTCACCACCTAAACGTCTCAAAATTTACACTTCAAAATTATGTCGCATGAACTTACCCTTATTCTGTAAAATACAGTCGTATTAACTACTTAAAGGGGACCTGTCACATATGTTATATGTCTCATTCTGGAATTTCCAGCACATACACACATAGGGCCTTATGTATGAAAACGGTCTAGCAGTAAGCAGTATTCACCGCTCATATCAACCAATCAGAGATCAGATTTCATTTCATTTAGTGCTCTGAAAAAATAAAAGCTGAGCTCTGATTGGTTGCTATGAGCAAAACAGACAGTCTTACCGCCAGTTTTCATACATAAGGTGCAATATGCAAATAGCACACTAATATCATGGGACACCATGCAAACTTTCATTTGCCCTGTGGTGGCGCTGCAGGAAAATTGATCAGTTGCAGGCACATTCTCCTGCAGATCTAAGCGATCATAGGGATTCCAGAAAAGGGTGGCCCTTTGATCAGATTATTTTGAGGGACCTCTGCAGCAAATAGGGATTGTCCAAAGCAGATAAACTCTTTAACAATAGCCTAAAAAATACATTAGACTACATTGTGAGAGATATGGTCTAAAGCTGCACTACAGCACCGGACAATGATCAATAAGATTTAATAGGAACTTACTCTAAAAACCCATTTTCTTTAAGCAGTGACCATTTCTTCTGTAGCTGCTTGTCTTTTGTGGACACATAGTGAAGGATGGCATCTACAATCATAAAACATCAGGGGAGAGAGAGTGTAGATGGATATATGAGACAGACAGACAGATATGAGACAGATAGACAGATAGATAGACACTAACCTCTAGGCACATATACACTTTGATGCGGGTTGTTAGCTACAATAAAACCATACTCCAGGAGGAGGCGCTGGTTATCGTGATGCCCGTAGCATATAAAGACCTGCTCATATTTCTTGTAGGCAACCATAGTCTTTATCTCGTAACACCGGTTCCTCTCATTGAAAGCAGCCTCCACCTTAGGTGAAGAACAAGCATTAAGAAGTTAGGAAAATGGTAAATTTAAAGGTAACATCACTCCATATGAGTGAAGTACAGAAGTGTTCCGGTTATAGGGAAAGCATAGACAAGTGCACCAATCAATAAAAATTCTCAATGAGCAGCAAATGAAAGAATATCCACAATATCCGGCACCCATGTGTATAACCTACATCTGCAGAACCTAGCTATATTTTCAGCCAGTATGTTCTACAAATGTAAGCATCTCCGCAGCCCCTCCACACACCGTGCCCCCCCCCGCATCCCCTCCACACACCGTGCCCCCCCCCCCGCATCCCCTCCACACACCGTGCCCCCCCCCCGCATCCCCTCCACACACCGTGCCCCCCCCCCGCATCCCCTCCACACACCGTGCCTCCCCCCCGCATCCCTTCCACACACCGGCTCCCCCGCATCCCTTCCCACACCGTGCCCCCCCCCCGCATCCCCTCCACACACCGTGCCCCCCCGCATACCTCCACATCCGTGCCCCCCCCCGCGGCATCCCCTCACGACACGTGGCCCCCCCCACCCCAGGCATCCTCACACACACGAGCCCCCCCCAGCATCCCCTACACACAACCGTGCCCCCCCCCCCATCCTCCACACCTGCCCCCCCGCATCCCTCCACACACCGTCCCCCCCCCCCCGTCCTCCACAATGGCCGTTACCATGGCAGGTAGGTCCGGCCCATGAGAACGGGCCTATAGGGTCAGTGTACACAAAAGCTTCGCTTCAGTCACTTAAAAACAACAGAGGCTGCTGCGTCTCTGCTTCTGTCCTGCCTGCGCGGCAGTAACTCAGGAGCCGGCAGTGAGAGCAGAGCCGCAGCATCCCCCCTCCCGTCCGTCTCCTCCCCCGCCGGGAAGTGTAAGCGCTCAGTCCTCTTAACTCCCTCCTCACCTTCAGACGTCTCCAGCTCCCCCCTCCCGGCTGTCTCTCAGTCACTTCGCTGTGGCCGCGGTCAGTGACTTCTATCAAGCTGCAGCCCTAATCTGGGTCCCGGCTCATCACATCCCAGGAAGGTACAGGGGCTCCGTAGGGCAGTGACACGGTCAGGATGGCTGATCACTTGCTATATCCTATAACAACACCATGTAGTCAGCCATGCTGTGCCCCCACACAGCAACTCATAAGTTATATAGACTCCTGCATGGCCAGGGGCACATGATGGCTGACTATATGGTGTAATATATAAGATATAGCATGCGGTCAGCCATCCTGTGCCCATTAGATGCCACAGCAATACAGCAAGGTATTACTCTATTACAAAATCCTAAGATTGGGACTTGAAAAAAATAAAAAAGTAAATGACATACTGAAAAAAATCTACACAAAACCTCTGATCCCCAATAAAAACACTTTAAGAAAAAATTATGTTAACCCTTAAGGAGCCATTCACACGGCACAGGACAAATACCGGCCGGTTTGCCGGCCGGTATTTGTCCTGTTTTGCTCCCGTGCCCACGGCCGCGGGGGGGACGGTTTTTCTCCGCGATGAGCGGAGAATAGCCCTCCCCCCCTCCCATTGAACAGCACAGATTCCGTCCGGAAACCGGACAGAAGATTGTGCATGTTCAATGTTTTGTCGCCGGTCCGCCGGCAACAAAACAGTCGGGCGGAAAACCCGTGCAGGAGGGACTGCTGCACAGGTTTTCCATAGAGCACAATTGTGCTCATTTTCGGACGGTTTTTTCCGGCGGCCTGAAAAAACCGCAAACTGGCTGAAAAACCGGCCGAAAACCCGTGCCGTGGGGACATGGCCTAAGGGATAACTATTTAAGTCTCTGAATGGCAGGGACCGGAGAAGCCTCCGATTCTCGCCATTTAACCCTTTGATTGTTGAGGTCCATGACTGCAGCATAATCAGAAGGAATTCCCGGACCCCATCGGGTTACCGGGACTCCCAGTGCATTATGGAGCCTGAGGAATATGTATAAAGTTAGCCCTGGGGACCTAGAGTAGCCCTAGAGCTGTCTGTATAGTATAGGCCTTATAGTCCGATGCGCCTTATATATGAATTAATTCTTCACTTGGGTTTTTAGGCTTTGTTCAGAACGTATTGGCCTCGTTCACACGGCTTATTCTGCCGCGTATTGGCGCCGTACTGCGCGCCGGATTTGCGCTTCAGTACGGCGCCAATCCGCGGCAGCAATTACGGTAATCCACTGCTCTCATTGAGAACAGTGGAATCCGTCGCTCCTCCCCGCTCGGCGAATCCGCCGGGGGGGGAGAAAGTGACATGCACATTATTTACGGCGCGTACGCGCCGTAAACAATGCATTGTCTATGGGGCCGGGAGCGGCGCCCCCGCCGCGCTCCGGCCCCGCCCCCCTCCCGCTCCTTATTCACGGCGGATTTGTGCGCTCAATACGGCGCACAAATCCGTCGGGAATAAGCCATGTGAACACGGCCATTAGGTACAGCTAATTTAGTGACACTAATTTGCAACTGATTTGCAACTGATTTACAATAGTAAATACGTTCCGAATACGTTCCGAAATCAGTTGCAAATAAGCTTCACTAAGTGTGACACGTATTTTGCGATACGGAACGGAAATATGTACATGTATTGACTTTTGTTACAGCTTTACAAGTTGAGAGTTATTGTGAAAGTGTTGAATGAAGCTTGGCTTGCGGTCTTCGCTTTGTTTCATTTAATGTGCCGCGCCTTATAATCCGGTGCGCCTTATATATGAACCAAGAAGACTTAACAGGTGCTCATTGATAATGCGCCTTATAATCCGGTGCGCCTTATAGTCCGAGAAATACGGTAATCTCTGATTGGTCACTAGGCGCAACAGAAACAGTTATATTGTTAGATAGTATTGATAAATGTTGGTTGGGGGGGCCCAGTGAACAGCTCTGCCCAGGGGCCCATATTGTTAAGACGGCCCTGACCGTGCCCCCCCCCGCATCCCCTCCACACACCGTGCCCCCCCCCCCCCCGCATCCCCTCCACACACACCGTGCCCCTCCGCATCCCCTCCAACACACCGTGCCCCCCGCATCCCCTCCACACACCGTGCCCCCCCGCATCCCCTCCACACACCGTGCCCCCCCGCATCCCCTCCACACACCGTGCCCCTCCGCATCCCCTCCACACACCGTGCCCCTCCGCATCCCCTCCACACACCGTGCCCCTCCGCATCCCCTCCACACACCGTGCCCCTCCGCATCCCCTCCACACACCGTGCCCCTCCGCATCCCCTCCACACACCGTGCCCCGCCGCATCCCCTCCACTCACCGTGCCCCCCCGCATCCCCTCCACACACCGTGCCCCTCCGCATCCCCTCCACACACCGTGCCCCACCGCATCCCCTCCACACACCGTGCCTCCCCGTATCCTCTTCATACGCATCATTCCTCTGTTCTGCCAGAATATTTTCTACATACAAACACTATTCTGTATTTCCTCTCATACAGCAGCCATCTCTATGCTCCCTACAGGCAGGATCCCCTTCCCACACCTTCTGCCCCAGCAGGTGTCACTCTTGCTCAGTAGCCGCATTGCCCCATGTAACCTCTGTGTTACCTGCACCCCTGCATCATGGTTCAGTAGATCTAGATACGGCGCCAGAGCGTACACATCCTGCTCAGCAGAGAAGCATTCCCTGTGTGCGTGCCTCATATACACCGTCCTGGTATTCACCGTGCACCAGGCCCAGCGCACCGCCTCGTAGGTCAGTACATTCTCCAGGATCTGGGGAAACAGGGAACTCAGAGACTTGAAGAACAGCAGCGCTGAGGAGTAGAATTCGTGAAGGGCGCTCCTCTGCTCCAGGGCTCTCTGCTTCACAGGATCTGGCAAAATATTCACCGTCTCTGTATCCCAGTACACCGGGCAGTCATAGACACTGGGCAGTACATCTAAGTAGGGCTTCCACTGCGACCGATTTCCAGCAAACCTCTCCAGGACCAAGAAGGTGCACAGAGCCAGCAAAGGGGACACAGGGGGACGCCACCTAGCCAGAAATAGGAACACACTCCATAAGAGGCAATGCCACTGCTGCAGCAATGCGGATTCTGTCATCTGGTACAACTTATGAAGAATGCTAGGAACTTACACAGGACTGCAGGTAGAAGCCGTGTCAGCTATGGCAAAGTTCTATGCAGCTATCTCTCAAGTTACTTCCACTCCAAAGAAAGCAGAGTGACCGGTCATATGGCTGCTATCCGGCTAGGTTCACATGTCGGATTTTTGCAAGGGGAAAAATCTGACATAAAATACATGTCACAAATTGAAAGGTCTCACCTTGAATTTGTGCTGTGCATTTTAAGTTTGCAATTGCAAACTAATCCACATCCTTGGTTACCTGACAGTCCAAGAAGTGATTTGTGATTTTATTTTTTTCTCAAATGGGCAGCACCTCCAAAAAACGTGAAATAATGGTGCAGATGCACAATGACACAGCTGCAACACATCACAATGACACAGAAATCAACCTGCTGCACTCTGCAGGCTCCGAGGGACAGATAAACCTTTAATGTATGGGAAAATACACACACACACACATATATATATATATATACACACACACACACACACCTCAGAAAAGGTTAGGGATATTTGGCTTTTGGTTGACAATTTCTTGAAAGATTGCACTAAATGAGTCCATCTCTTTAGAATCCACATGCCCAACACTTCAGTGTTTCAGGACTTTTTGCACAACTTGCTGACCAGGAGCTTAATAGCAAAATTGACAACAGGTGTTTAATCCCTGAATCACCCTGTATATTTCGGGGATCAATTTGAATTGGGATTTTAACAGTCCGCCTCATCCTGCTGTTCGCATTGTGACATCATGAGACCAAGATAACACCTTACAATTGATCAACAGTCCCTTGCTACTGCGAGGCTTCAAGCAGGATGCTCTCAGATGGAAGTGGCCACTGAGCTTAAAGTGTCACAGAGTGTCATCAGCAGGTTGTATCAGAGATACAGAGAGACTGGAAGAGTCACAGAAAGGCAATTTACTGGGCGATTCAGGGATCAAACACCTGTTGTGAATTTTGCCATTAAGCTCTTTGTGAGAGATCAGCAAGTTGTGCAAAAAGTCCTGAAACATTGAACAGTGCATTCTAGAGTTAAGAGATCGGCTCATCGAGTCCGTTTAAAAAAAACGTAAAGAAATTATGTTCATCCTGACATTTCAACCAAAAGCTAAATATCGCTAACTTTTTGTGAGTAGTATGTGTTCACTTTGAATTATTTCAAACTGCATTTCTCACTCAGATACATGAAAATCTGAGTCTCTCGGTGCACATTTTCATCATACTGTGAGAGCCCATCCATCAGTGGCAAAGTGGCCTCCATTCAGATGGGGAACTACTATATACACTGTCACGGCTCTCGGTGCCACGTTTTAGTCACATCTATTAACATCTATATTTATATAGAGTGTTTCAAAAATCTCAAGCCCTTAGGGTATGTTCACACAACGTTTTTCAGATCCGTTTTTTGATCCGTTTTTCGGACAAAAAAGGATCCAAAAACGTATCTAACAACGTGCAGTTTTATTTACATTGGTTTCAATGTAAAACACACATCTCCATTCAGACAAGTGATCACCGATGCGTGTTCACTTGCGTCTATTTGATGCACTTTTCGGATCCGTTTTAAGAATTGACATGTCAATTCTACTTGCGTTTTACGCAAGTGAAATCCCCATAGCAAACAATGGAGTGCGCTTTTGGAGGCCGAAAAACCGATCCAAAAGCGCAACATACTTTTACAGTCATGGCCAAAAGTTTTGAGAATGACACAAATATGATATTTTCACATGAACTGTTGCCCTCTGGTTTTTATGTGTGTTTGTCAGATGTTTTTATCACATACAGAAATACAAGTGCAATCATATTATGATTAACAAAAGCTTTTATTGACAGAATGAGTTAATGCAGCAAGTCAATATTTGCAGTGTTGACCCTTCTTCTTCAGGACCTCTGCAATTCTCCCTGGCATGCTCTCAATCAACTTCTGGAGCAAATCCTGACTGATAGCAGTCCATTCTTGCACAATCAATGCTTGCATTTTGTCACAATTTGTAGGTTTTTGTTTGTCCACCCGTCTCTTGATGATTGACCACAAGTTCTCAATGGGATTAAGATCTGTGGAGTTTTCCAGGCCATGGACCCAAAATCTCTATGTTTTGTTCCCTGAGCCATTTAGTTATCACCTTTGCTTTATGGCTAGGTGCTCCATCATGCTGGAAAAGGCATTGTTGATCACCAAACTGCTCTTGGACGGTTGGGAGAAGTTGCTCTTGGAGGACATTCTGGTACCATTCTTTATTCATGGATGTGTTTTTAGGCAAGACTGTTAGAGAGCCGATTTCCTTGGCTGAGAAGCAACCCCACACATGAATGGTTTCTGGATGCTTTACAGTTGGCATGAGACAAGACTGGTGGTATCGCTCACCTTGTCTTCTCCGAACAAGCTGTTTTCCAGATGTTCCAAACATTCGGAAAGGGGATTCATCAGAGAAAATGACTTTACCCCAGTCCTCAGCAGTCCACTCCCTGTACCTTTGGCAGAATATCAGTCTGTCCCTGATGTTTTTTCTGGAGAGAAGTGGCTTCTTTGCTGCCCTCCTTGACACCAGGCCTTGCTCCATGAGTCTCCGCCTCACAGTGCGTGCAGATGCACTCACACCTGCCTGCTGCCATTCCTGAGCAAGCTCTGCACTGCTGGTAGCCCGATTCCGAAGCTGAAACACTTTTAGGCCCCGTTCACACGGCTTATTCTGCCGCAGATTGGCGCCGTACTGCGCGCCGGATTTGCGCTGCAGTACGGCGCCAATCCGCGGCAGCAATTATGGTAATCCACTGTTCTCAATGAGAGCAGTGGAATCCGTCGCTCCTCCCCGCTCGGCGAATCCGCCGCGGGGGAGAAAGTGACATGCACATTATCCAGGCGCAATACGCGCCGTGGATAATGCAAGTCTATGGGGCCGGGGAGCGGCGCCCCCGCCGCGCTCCGGCCCCGCCCCCGTCCCGCCCCTTATTCACGGCGGATTTGTGCGCTCAATACGGCGCACAAATCCGTCGGCAATAAGCCGTGTGAACACGGCCTTAAGAGACGGTCCTGGCGCTTGCTGGTCTTTCTTGGGCGCCCAGGAGCCTTTTTGGCAACAATGGAACCTCTCTCCTTGAATTCCTTGATGATGCGAAAGATTGTTGACTGAGGTGCAATCTTTCTAGCTGCGATACTCTTCCCTGTTAGGCCAGTTTTGTGCAGTGCAATGATGACTGCACGTGTTTCTTTAGAGATAACCATGGTTAACAGAAGAGAAACAATGATGCCAAGCACCAGCCTCCTTTTAAAGTGTCCAGTGGTGTGATTCTTACTTAATCATGACAGATTGATCTCCAGCCCTGTCCTCATCAACACCCACACCTGTGTTAATGGAGCAATCACTGAAACGATGTTAGCTGGTCCTTTTAAGGCAGGCCTGCAATGAAGTTGAAATGTGTTTTGGGGGAAAAAGTTCATTTTCTAGGCAACTATTGACTTTGCAATTAATTGCTGTTAAGCTGATCACTCTTTATAACATTCTGGAGTATATGCAAATTGCCATTATAAAACCTGATGCAGTAGACATTAACATTTGTATCATTCTCAAAACTTTTGGCCATGACTGTACATCATACACTAAATCGGCCCCTAGAGGTCTCATTTGATCTAGAAGAACTGTTTGACATTTAGTAACCTAATGACCTATGTTAGGAAGCTAACAGCATTTTACATGTGTTTAACCATATAAATCACTTTTATATGTATTGAATGATATAAAAGCAGTTTTTTAGTATAGAATGGGTGTCTATAGAAGTTTTTTTCCTTTTAAGCTCTTTTTTTATTGGTTTTCCAATCATAATATAGTCAATAACATATAAAATGAATATTATATTATATATTATATATATATATATATTATATATAATTTAATATATATAACAAAATAAAACATAATACATATAACACACACACACATGCCTTTGGTAGTACCGAAGGTATAGTAAAGAAATATAAGCAACAAGTCTGTCCGGTATATCGTATGAAACTATAAAAACTCTACAGTGACACCTTCAACATCAGTTATCATATTCCTCACAGGCCGCAACCAGCTGCCAGCACACATCCTCCTTCCTGGGTGACCCTTCCCGATCCGCACCCCGACCCCACAATCCCATCCCTCAAGATGTGCCCTTCAAATTACCAGTTTCCTGGACATCTCGACGTGGGTCCGGGCACGGATCCGGAGCGCCCCCTTACATACTGTTCCAGGCTAAATGATCTTGTATAATGATGATAGGGAATGCTTGATATTGGTGTCTGCAGTGAGACTATCTAGTATTGAATTGGTGAGGACCACCCGCAAATCACGCACCCTGGAACGTATAAATCTCGCAACTTGACCATAGGACAAAAAGTGTGAGCATGGAATATCGTGCAACTGGCTGATATATTGAAAGTTTAAGATCTTTCCTAAATTAGGGTCACAGAGTTTCTGAATCGTCAGAGCTCCCTTTTCGATCCAAATTTGCAACTGCTTATTGTTTAGGCTTTGGGGAAACTCAGGATGTCCCTGTAGAGGCATATATTTACTTATGGACCAGGGAAGCTTCCATATTTTTCTGATCGCTTTCCAGGAAGCTATGGTATCCTTAAATAGCAGATAACTCCTGATATAAGGTGGGATATGTGCAAGCTTAGTGTGTAATAGGGCCGCCAGTGACCATGGGTTTGTGTATGAAGCCTCTAACGCGGTGTTTGAATAGAATTCAGTACCCCGAATCCAGTCGAGACAATGCCTCGCCAAACAAGCCAAGTTATAGGAGCGCACGTCCGGGAAATGGATCCCTCCTTGGTATTTTGGAAGCTGCAACTTATGGAGGGCTATCCGAGGTTTTTTCGAGGACCAAATAAATTTAATGAAGGCTGAGTTTAAATTGTTTACATCTTTGTGTTTCAGTAAAAGGGGAATGGTCTGCAAGGGGTAGAGCGATTTTGGGAAGCCTATCATACGGACTAAATGGCATCTTGCGAAAAGTGATAAAGGCAATCGGGACCATTTCTCTAAGTCCTTTGTATCTGTGGTGGGAAATTTAAGCGGTAAATGTACTCTGGGGTGCGCCCTATTTTTATCCCTTAGTATGTTATATATTCTTTAGCTATTTTTACCATCCCACCAAGGCATCCCCCTATACCAGTCCCTGGTTTCTTTCCTATGTACAATAATTTGGATTTTAATTCATTTATTTTAAAGCCTGAACAGGCCGCAAAGGCCCGAAGTTGTTGCAACAAGTTTTCCAAATCCCTTGCAGGGTTTGCCATATAGAATATTACATCATCAGCAAACATGGAGATTTTTAATTCTCTCCTCCCCACTAGAATGCCTTCAAAGATGGGATTAGAAAGTATGAATTGGGCAAAGGGCTCCACCGCCAGATTAAAAAGGAGCGGCGAGAGCGGACATCCCTGCCTCGTCCCTCGCTGAAGAGTAAAGCTTTGGGACAGAAACCCCGGGATGCACACCCTTGCTTGAGGATTGGCATAGAGCACAGACAAAAAAGTTCTGAACGGGCCTTTCAGTTCTATTTTATCCAGAACTAAATTTAGCCATCCCCAATCTACCGAATCGAAGGCCTTTTCCGTGTCTACTGTAAATAAAGCTGCTCCCGGAAAATTACTTTTGTGTTCCTGTACTGAGTGCAAGGTTAGCATAACCTTTCTGATATTGGTTACTGCCGATCTGTTCCTTATAAACCAGACTTGCTGTGGACCGATAAGTTTCGGCATTACCTGGGCCAATCTGTCCGCTAGAATTTTAGCTAATAGCTTCAGATCAATGTTTATAAGGGAGATCGGTATGTAAGAACTTGGCGATGTCGATCTCTACCCTGCTTGTGTAATACCTTAATATGCGCCGTATTGACCACTTCTGGAATTGGCTCACCCTGTAAATATTGGTTATAAAGATCGGCCGGGGCTGAGAGATTTGTGACTTTTATATTTTAAAAAACTCGCCTGAGAAGCCATCTGGCCCTGTGGCCTTGCCTGCCTTGAGTTCAGATTGTCCTCTCTAGTTCCTCCTGAGAGATGGGGGAACCCAAAACTTGGCATTCTGCCTCTAATAAAGTCGGGAGATGCATGTTTCCCAGCCACTTGCTTGAATGATCATCATTCAATTGCTCATCTGTATATAATTGCTGATAAAAGTTTCGGAGTATTTCCGATATTTCCCTCCCCGAATTGTGCAATATCCCATCCGATCCCCTCAGTGTTGGAATTATCGATTTGGGGGCATTCCCCTTCGCTAGCTTAGCCAAGAATCGACCTGCTTTGTTACCATATTTGAACAAAGTTGCCTTGGTACTCAGTTGCCCAAGTGCCTCTCTCTTCTCCAGCCAAGTTTCATAAGAACATTTGGCTTCCCCCCACTTCGACTTGGTTTCCTTTGATGGGTGAAGTAGGAAGGCTGAATATATGTTTGGCGTAGACGTTCACTATGTGTCTTTATTTTGTCTGCTATTTTACGTTTGAGACCTGCTACATAAGAAATTAATCTCCCCCTAAGGACTGCTTTGCCCGCCTCCCAAAAAAATTTGAGTGGATCTGACAGAGTCTTCATTATTTGCCTGATATTCCAACCACCAGCCTTTCAACATTGTCTGGAATTCTTCATCCTGGGCCATGTAACCAGGGAATCGCCAAATGAAATCCGTTCCTTTAGGATTAGTCTCTTGTAATTCTATAGTAACTGGTGAGTGGTCAGAAATGATCATGTCGTTAATGCAGACCCTCTCCACTCTAGCTAGGAAGTCTAATGGAAGGAAAATGTGGTCTATACGCGACCAGGTATGATGGGGGTGTGAATAGTGCGTGAATTCCCTATCTTCTGGGTGTAAGACCCTCCATGTATCTACCAACCCCAGATGATTACAAATTTTGCCAAGGGTGTGGAATGCCCAGAACCCCTAGTCCTGTGATCCACCACTCTTTTCCTATCCTCTCTCGTGGATATTACCATGTTCAGGTGCCCCCCAATCACTTTGTTTGGCCGCACATCCTGATGGATCATTTGTTCTAGGGAGCTTAAAAATTTAGCTTGCCCCACGTTCGGCCCATAAACACTGTAGATAGAGATCCTCGTCTCCCGTGTGGTGGTGAACCCACGCCCATCTTCCCTCCTCGTCCTTTTTCACTTTGACAATATGTCCTGGCAGATTTTAGTTTACGAGGATCAATACCCCTGCCTTACCATTGACCGCCGGTGAACCCACCACCTCCCCACCCACAGCCTCTTCATCCTATGAAAATCTTCCTCCACTAGGTGCGTCTCCTGGAGTAGCGCCACGTTTGCTTTCAGTCGCTTCAAGTGGCGCAACACCATGAGCCTTTTATTTGGTGACTTTAGCCCCTTCACGTTCCATGTAACTATTCGTGTGAAAGATAAGCACTTACATTGATGATCTTGGACACTGGGAGCCCTCTCCCCTGCACGACTAACTGTGAAAACAACTGTATACAAACAACAAACAGAGACAAAAACACAACAGCCAATAGCACGAGGAGTGAACATCAAATCTTCACCCAACATGCTTGCTGGGTAAAGGACTCCACCCCACCCCCCCACCCCCAGAGACAAAAAAAAACAGTAGTTGCATAATGTTGCTTGTATCTGGTGGCGCAGAATGCCCAGAATTACCCTAGTCTCCATTTTTTTTTTTTGCCACCCCCTCCCATAATTTCCACAAGTCAAGAACAGCATATTTTCAAAGGATACCAATTATCAACAAAGAATATATGCATCTGTTATTCCAAGCTTAAAAGCTTGAAAACTCCGTTACACAAAGTTTACCCAAGTTTGTCCGGAAAAAACTTTTCAGGTTTCTTCTGGTGATGATAGTCTTTGGCATGACAGAATATTTTCCGAGGTCTTTGATGTTTCCGCCATGCCTTGTACAACCGATTAAATTTGTACCCTTGGAACCGCTTGAGCCCCATTCTTCTTTGGTGGGGTCCTCCTTTCCGGAATTGAACTTGAAGTCCTTCGTAGAAAAGTCTTTGCTTCTTCCGGGGTATGAAACGTGGAGATATTTCCATTAGTATGAAAAACTTTCAAGATGGCTGGGTAGAGAAGGGCAAATTTCACTTTGGCTTGAAACAGCTCTGTACAAATGCCTGCGAAAGCTCTTCTTTTTCTGAGAACTTCGGACGAGAAATCCTCAAAAATCAAGACTCTGGAGCCCCTGATTTGTAATCTGGAGTTGTTACTTTTGTATGCTCTGCGGATTGCCGCCTTGTCTGCAAAATTTAGAAACTTCATGATGACTTGTCGCGGCCTTTCTTGTAACGCGCGAGGCATATTTGGGTCAGCAGTAGAGAAGGTTCTTTTGTCTGGCCCTACTCTATGTGCTCGCTCGACTTTGCACAGTTGTGGTAGATTTAAGGCATTCGGTAGTTCGGTTTCACAAAGTGTCACCAATTCTTTCTGAGGGATAGACCCACCAGCCTAAGATTACTACGCCTTGATCGATTTTCAAGGTCTTCGACCTTATTCCAGAGACGCTTATTTTCATGCATAAGGTCTTGTATTTTGGCATGATGACTGTCAGATACGTCAGAAGTTTTTAATAATTAATTTGTAAATGTTATAGATAAATAGTTTATTATAGAATGTTCAGTGGTTTCAGTATAATACTAAAACCACTCAACATTCTATAATAAACTATTTATCTAAAACATTTATAAATTATTACAAACTTCTGAAATCACCCATTCTATAATAAAAAAACTGCTTTTATATAATTCTATATAAAAAGTGATTTATAAGATTAAATACATGTAAAATGCTGTTACAGCTCCCTCTATTGGACTTCCTCTTACACTACTTATCCACTTTCCACTCTAAGTGAAAATGTAGGTCATCAGGTTACTAAAGTTCAAACAGTTCTTCTAGATCAAAAAACGGATCCGAAAAACGCATGCAAAATGCATGCAAAAAAGCATCTGCAGCTGCGTTTTTGGATACGTTTTTTGGATGCAGTTTGGATGCAGTTTCTCTTCTGGTAAAAAATGGATCCAAAACATAGGACACAGTTGTGACCAAAACATGGCACAGAGAGCCATGAGAGTGTATATAGTAGTTCCCCATCTGAAAGGAGGCCACTTTGCCACTGGTGGATGGACTCTCACAGTATGATGACAATGTGCACCAAGAGGATCAGATTTTCATATATCCGAGTGAGAAATGCGCTTTGAAATAATTCAAACGTTAATTCTTTATCGGTCTAAAGCTGTTGCCGGTTTCCGAGCGTTTGCAATGTCTTTCTAAAAATTGAAAACAGGCGATTTGGCCAGCACATCAAATAAAAATCATGCTATATTCAAAAGTTCATGCATAATGATAATTAAAAAAAAAGTCCAAACACAGTGTTCATATAGTTCCACTCCATGGACTTCTTTACGTGTGGACTTATGTATAAAGCATGATTTTTATTTGATATGCTGGTTAAATAGTCTACTTTGTTTGCAAAGTGGAAACGGCATCAGAGGCATTGTTCAGATCGTGCACATTTTCAAAGTTAATATATTTAACTTTTATATGAATAAAATAAAAAAATACAGATAGCTAGATGTCCTTAGATGGGCGACCGGCATGAAGAATTATGGGGATAGATAGTATGTATAACTGTATTGACTGTACATGAGTGGCCACAATTAAAAGGCTTTTCCCATCTGTAACATAGATGGCATATCGATACACCATGCCATCAATGTGTGGTAGGTGCAGGTCGAACCTCTGGGATTCACACCTCTTGGCAAAGGACCCCATAAAGTCTGTATTGACAATGGAAAGAAGATCACACTAGCACACAACTTTCCATTCTGTTCTACGGGAGGTCTGAGTACAGGTGAGCGCAGTGTCTGACTGTTCTCAGAACAGAATGAAGAGTCATATGCAAGCGTGACCTACTATCCACTCTGAGCCAACATTTTTTGGGGCCCATTGCCGAGACAGGTGCCACCCGCACTTAGCACACAATGATTGCATATCCTATCAATATACCATCAAATTTACTTATGATGTATAAAGCGCACTCGTAATACATAAATACCTCAATTCCAGATAATAAATTTGGAAGGATAAACTCCAAGTGCATATTAACACAAAAAAATCATGAAGGGTATATCAAATGCACATAAGCCACAATTACATAAAGATGTATAAATACCCAATTCATAACAAAATATGTGCCATGATTCTTACCCAGGCAATATTTGTGCAGTAGGCCTTATGTATGAAAACGGTCAAGCAACAGAACTGCCTTGTTTTGCCATATTTTACATATATACAGGCAGTCCTCGACTTACACCGTTCCGACTTACATCTGACCCCTAGTTACAAACGGAGACTTATGGGACATGCTGGCACTTGTAGTTCCATGTTCCACAGCAGCTAGTAGCTGTGGAACGACAAGTTCCAGCATGCCACAGCAGCACATGAGGTGAAAATAAGGTGAAAATCTTCTTAACAGTGGCACAGACAGCAAAACAAATGTAAAAACCCTTCCCTGCACTATCCAAAACTAAAGAAAAACCCTTTATGCTGGAGTTACATTTAATACATATACCTGTTCCGACTTACATACAAATTCAACTTAAAGGGGACCTGTCACATAGATTATGCCCTCCTTGCTGAGGGCAGTACAAGCTAGTGTCAGACCTGCTGTTTCCAGCATTGTGTCCCTTATTCTGTAAGATGCTGGAGTTTTAGAGCATTTACCCCTCAAATCTTATTCATGAGCAGGTGTTAGCTCCACCCACCAAAGGCTAGCCCCGCCCACTGACAGTTATTCACATGTTTCTACCTATTCAAAGTAATAGGTTTGTCAGCTTAGGTGGGCGGGGCTAGCCTCCGATTGGCCTGGTTTGAAAAAAAAAAAAATGACTCTTCTGTCTGAAAACTGCATATTTGAGCATTAAATACACGAAAACTCCAGCATCTTACAGAATAAGGGACACAGCGCTGGAAACAGCAAGTCTGACACTACATTGTTCTGTCCTCAGCAAGGGGGGCATAACCTATGTGACAGGTTCTCTTTAAGAACAAACCTACAGTCCCCATCCTGTTCGTAACCCGGGGACTGACTGTATATTTATTTTCAAGGCTGATCCTTGCAAGACCAATATGAAGCGATGAATCGCTTACCTGTGGATATACTCGCCAAGGTAACTGGTGAGGACAGTGCTGGTGGTGAGCAGACAGCTCTCTGGTAAGGAAATGATCAGCTCTCCTGGCTGCAAATAGAGAATTCATCAGGTATTAGCGATGTTTGTGCAACCAGACCCCTCAATCTGACCCCAGAAGCAACATGGACAAAAATGTGAAGTATAACACTATTATGCATCTATTGTAAGCTGTATGATATTAGTAGTGCATCATCACCAACCTTTAATAACTGCGCCGCCATCAGTCCCCTCCCCGTATCTGGAAGATAATAAGATCGGTTACTAGGGTGGGTGAAGGGTGAATTACACCCACATGCTGTGGTCACTGGACGCACCCCAGTTCCATCTGCATGCAGCCATAATGCACGTGCGCCCCTAACCCCTTCCTGCTCTTGTGTTTGTTTTTTCTCCCCGCCTTCCAATAGCCATAACTTTTTATATTTCCGTCTACATAGCCATATGAGAGCTTTCTTTGTGGTACAAGATCAAGTCCCTAATGGTACCATTGATTGTATCATATAATGTTTTTGGAGAAAAAAAATATTTTGTGGGGCGGTTTCATTTTTATGGCGTTTAAAGAGAACATCATTTATGCTGAACAGTATTCTGCAGCTCAGCACAGGTCCAAAAATAGCTTATTTTTAAACTATTATGTTTTAGTACTTTTTTCATTTTTTTAAAAATCTTACTTACTTATATAAAGGGGTTTTGCCACGAAGTTAAATTGACGTGTGTAGTTTGTAAATTATTTAATAAACATTTTCACCATTCATTATTATTAAAAATTCTGCACCATGTTTGTCTTAGCCAGACCTGGGCATTGTACGGCCCGCGGGCCGCATCCGGCCTGCTAGCTAACCTGATGCGGCCCGCGGCATACAATGCCCAGGTCTACTAATAGTAGCGCTGACGGCCCGCCGCGGCCGGGTAGTGCTGAGAGGCTGCGGCGGGCCGTCAGCACTATTGTTAATATCCCCGGCATGTGAAGTCGGCAGCGACGCGATGAACCCCGCTCATCGCGTCGCTACCTCTCCTCGGCGCATGGAGTAATGACTCTATGTGCCGAGGAGCTGCCGGAGGAGCGTCCCGGCGCTGGCGACGTGAGGACGTCATCACGTCGCCAACCTCAGGCAGAAGAAGAAGACGCTCGGTGGGGAAGAAGGTAAGCCAAGGTGATTATTAGTTTTGTTATTTTTAATTTAGGTCATAAATCTATCTACCTGCCTGAGGGGAGCTATGATTATCTACATACCTGCCTGAGGGGAGCTATGATTATCTATATACCTACCTGAGGGGGCCTATGACTATCTACATTCCTACCTGAGGGGACCTATGACTATCTACATTCCTACCTGAGGGGACCTATGACTATCTACATACCTATCTGAGGGGGCCTATGACTATCTACATACCTATCTGAGGGGGCCTATGACTATCTACATACCTAACTGAGGGGGCCTATGACTATCTACATACCTAACTGAGGGACCTATGACTATCTACAGTCCTACCTGAGGGGTCCTATTACTATCTACATTCCTACCTGAGGGGACCTATGACTATCTATATACCTACCTGGGGGGGGCGCTATGACTATCTATATACCTACCTGGGGGGGGGCCTATGACTATCTACATTCCTACATGAGGGGGCCTATGACTATCTATATAACCTACCTGAGGGGGCCTATGACTAGCTATAAACCTACCTGAGGGGGCCTATGACTAGCTATATATCTCCCTGAGGAGGCTTATGACTAGCTATATACCTACCTGAGGGGGCCTATGACTAGATATCTACCTACCTGAGCGGTCCTATGAATAGCTACATACCTAACTGATGGGGCCTATAACTATATACCTACCTGAGAGGGCTTATGACTATCTTTATACCTACCTGAGGGGACATATGACTATCTATATACCTGCCTGAGGGGGCCTATGAATAGCTATATACCTACCTGAGGGGGCCTATAACTATATCCCCACCTGAGAGGGCTTATGACTATCTTTATACCTGCCTGAGGGGGTCTATAGGTCTCTACCTGCCTGAGGGGGCTTATAACTATCTATATGCTTGCCTGTGGGGAGCTATAACTATTTATATACCTGCCTATAGGGAGCTATAACTATCTATATACCTGCCTGTGGGGACATCTAACTTTATACACCTGCCTGTGAGGACCTATATCTATATACCTGCCTGTGGGGGCCTATAACTATCTATATATCTCCCTGTGAGGACCTATATCTATTTATATACCTCCCTGTGAGGACCTATATCTATTTATATACCTCCCTGTGGGGACCTATATCTATATACCTGCCTGAGGGGACCTATATATACCTAAATACCTTCCTGTGGGGACCTATATCTACCTATATACCTGCCTGAAGGGAACTATATCTACATATCTGCCTGAGGGGACCTATATCTATACACCTGCCTTACTGAGGGGAGCTGCTTTATATACCTACCTTACTAAGGGTACAGAGTAAGTTTCCACAAACATAGACCCCAAAAACAAATTTTTCCCTGTTCACCCTATTTTTTTTATTATTATTATTATTATTAGTCCGGCCCTCTAAAAGCATCCCACTTTCTCATGCGGCCCCATGGGAAAATTAATTTCCCACCCCTGGTCTTAGCTGCTCCTTTAGTGATCCATTGTTTACAGCCCATCTCCAGGGGATACGACCAGGGCTGAAAGCTTCTCAGTCCTGGTCGCACATGCTCAGACATCACTTCTCAGGCAGCTACTGAGTGTTCAACCCCAGGTGCTGTCATTCTACCCCCGTCCTCTGTGCTCCTTAATTAGTCAAACAGTGCAAATAAATAAAAAAAAAAGAAACCTCAATCAGGTCTGTGCATTGATAAAGAGAAAAAAAATCCACAAGTTTGGTTCCTGCAGAGATTTGAACCGAGGACCCTTGTGCCTGGAGGCAAAAGTTTTACCTCTGAGCTACAATGTTGCTCCTTACAGTTTTACACATAAACAGCCCTTTCATTGACTACAGAGAGGAAAGGCCTGGTGATGTCATCCTGCTGGGTCACATGATATGCAATTCCAACAAATCACACACGCCTCCTTCTGCGCACACAGAGCTGAAGAGCAGTATACAGGAAGTATGAAATGAGATTGTGGCAAAACCCCTTTAAGTTTGCTGTGCAGCACCATTTTTTGGGACCAATAACTTTGCCATCTTCAGACCCGAGTGAGGGCTCGCTTTTTTTTTTTGCAGACTGAAGAGTAGTTTTGGCCTTATTTTAGGATACATGTGGCTCTGATCACTTTTTATTTCAATCTATTGGGGACGTAAAGTGACCAAAAAAGTACAACTCTGATGTTGGATTCCCCCCCTCCCTACAGTGTACACTGTACGGGATAAATAAAGTTATATTTTAATAGATCAGACTTTTATGTGCAACTTTTTAAACTTGTAAAATGGGAATGTTTGACCTTAATATTTTTTATATTCTTGTAAGTTTTTTGGTGGGTTTTTTTTTTTTTTGTCAGTAGGGATTAATGGATACCCTTTATTATAGAAACATGTCAGCACTTGGGCTCCCACTGATCAAAACTTCCGAGACCCCAATGATTACTAAAGGATAGGGGCACAGGTGCTCTGCCAAGTGATGTCCCAATTTATTTCTGGTTGGCTCTCTATAGAGAGCGGTGTACAGATTCTCAGGGAGTTAATGAGACTTTGTGAATCCATTCATTGAGCACCAAGCTTCTGGGTTACAGCAGAGCAGAAATTATGGGCCACAGCACTCAGCAGAGTACCTCTGCCCCTTTGCTTTAGTAACCTGTTGGGTCTCTACACTACTGACCATTCACATAATGCAAGCAGGACTCGAGTCCACCTGGACTTACAGACTGGCCCTCCATGAAGGCTTATTAACTCCTTCCCGACAGCCGGTCATTTTTTGGCTTTTTTTTTTTTGTTTTGTTTTTCACGTCCCTGCCTTCCAAGAACCATAATTTTTTTATTCTTCCATCTACATAGACATATGATGTACTTTTTAATGACGTTATTGACCGTACCATAGACTATACTAGAATTTCTAAGTGGGGTTAACTGTAAAAAAAAATATATAAATATATATATACTTGCGCCATGTATGCAGAGGTTTTGTTTTTAGGTCACTCACTCTTCGGTATAAGGGTATGTTCACACGGCATATTGGGGCGCGTACTGTACACACCGCAATACACCGGGTGTTTGGGAAGTACGCGCTGATCAGCATGTACCTCCAAAGCACGGGGGGGCGGGGGGAGGGGGGGGGCGGTCGGCCCTATTTACAATTGCCATGTCACTTCTCTCCCCTGGCGTACAATACGATCGTATTGTATGCCCGGGGAGACTACGTGTAATTCATAGTTCTCTATGAGAGCTATGAATTACCGTAATTACGGCGTGCATTTCGCCCGTATTAGATCACAAATACACGGCGAAATGCGCACCACAATTATGCCGTATGAACATACCCTAAGTGATGTGTTATCTGTATTCTATAAGTTGATTCCAAAGAGAAACAAGAGTTTTTGTTATGTTTTAGTAAAAAAAAAAAAAAAAAACCACAAACAATCTATTTCTAAAATCTGCAGCGTCATTTTCTGTGACCAATAACTTGAACCTGAGTGAGGAGGCATTTTTTGCAGGCTGAAGTGTAGTTTATATCGGTACCATTTTGGGATAGATGCGACTTTTTGATCCCTTTTTAGTGCGATTTTTAGGAGACGTGAAATGACCACAAAAAAAAAAAAGAAAACACGCAATTTTGTTGTTTGGTATTTTTTCTTTCTCTTTCTATGGTTTGCAGCGTACGGGATAAATGATGTTATATTTTAGTAGATTGGACTTTAACAGATGCGGCGATACCAGATATGTGTCACTTTTTTTTTTTTTTTGGGAAAATGGCAAAAGTACTTTTAGTACTTTTTATTTTTTGTATACTTTAAAACCTTTTTCTTTTTTACTTTCACCATAGATCTCGGGCACTTGTGTAACTTTCTGCATTCCAAAAATATTGCAGAAGAGTGTACCAAGATGGTAGTTCTATTACATCTGGGGCAGGAAGTAATCGAAGCCTTAACACAGCAGCTATGGAAGCCTTCATTAGGCTTCCAGCAGCTATAGTATCTCATCGACTAGGGTGGTGGTAGATGGGAGGTAATCAGAGGGATAAATGCTGCGTGCAGCTCCATTCCACATTTATTTCGTTGCCGCGGCATCTAATGGGTTAAACAGCAGGGATTGGAGCCGGCTCCATTCCCTGCTGTTAGCGGCGAGTGTCAGCTGTAATCGGCAGCCAGCACACCCGTTTCTTATGTAGCAGATTACTGAGTAATCCCGCTATTTAGGAACTTACTGACAATAGGAGATACCCATACAGTAATTGGGCCTTGAGCAGAAAACCCCCATCAATTATGCCTTTATGCCCTAACAGGACATTTGGACAGGTCTTGTCTTCTTGAGACACTCATCTAAGGCCTGGTTCACTTATGTAACACAGGTCCGTTTGGAATCTCCGTCACAGAGGTGAAATCGGATCCGTTTCACAACAAACACCTTTAAGTACAATAGGTCTGTCAGGCTTCCCCCACGGTGTCCGTTGTTCTATAGTGAAGCTTTCTGCGCTACTTTTTTCCCATCACCCCCGACAGTTCTGAATGGAACCTCCGACACAGGTGTGCATCAGGCCCAAGACTTCTTAGGGCTCGTTCACATGGCTTATTTTGGGACTGATTTCAGCCGTATTGAGCGCCGTATTTGCGCTCCAATACGGCTGAAATCAGTCCCAGGCAATACGGTAATCCACAGTTCTCAGAGAACTATAGATTCCGTCTCCTCTCCCTGCTCGGCGAATACGCCGGGCGGGGGGAAAGTGACATGCACATTATTTACGGCGTGTACGCGCCGTGGATAATGAGTGTCTATGGGGCCGTCCCCGCAATTACGTCAGCAATAAGCCGTGTGAACATGGCCTAAGGTGATGTTCACATGGCTTAAAGTGGGACATATCTCACCCTGTATTTCACACCGTACTGCGCCCAAATACGGGCGAAATACGTCCCAGTCATTGTAGTAATCCACAGTTCTCATAGACAACTGTGGATTACATTTCCTCTCCCCGCTTGCACAATATGCCAAGCAGGGAGATAAGCGACATGTCAATTACTAGCGGCGAATACGCGCCGTGAATAATGAATGTCTATGGGTACGGCGGGCTGCCGGCCCCCCCGCCCCCGAGCACACGGCGTAATTGCGGGCGAAATACGTCCCGCAAATATTGCCGAGTGAACATAGCCTTAGAGACAAGGCCTTTACTTACCTGGAAAGTGTGCTGCCCTCATCCGCTTGTCCCAAAAGCCTCTCTCCTTCATCCACTGCATCAGCCGTATGTACTGCCCCTCATGACTCCGATTCACTGCAGGTGACAAAAACAAATAAGATGGCAGCAAAATACTACAACCTACTACTCACAACCTCTTCATAGATATTCCTCCTAAGATCCCATCAGCACTCCTGACCTGTCTTTGTGTAAAACAAAAATTCTAGTGCATCTTCTCTTAGGCTATGTTCACATGATGTACTACGGCACGTACAGTACATCGTGTGTTTCGGGAGCTTATGCTAATGCACGCGTACTCCCGCGGGGCGGCGACAGCCCACTGGCCCCATTGACATGCATTACTCACGGCGCGTATTCGCCACGAATAATTGACGTCACTTATCTCCCCGCATGTACAATACGATCGTATTGTATGAGCGGGGAGAGGAGGCGCAATCCATAGTTCTCTAGGAGCGCTATGGATTACCGTAATTTCGGCGCGCATCTCACCCATATTAGAGTGCAGATACGCAGCGAAATTCACGCCGAAATTACATCGTGTGAACATAGCCTTAGGGTCTGTCTACACAGTATGGTTTTACTGTTGAATTTTGATGCAGAATTGGATTTTCAAAATCTGACTGTAAAATCATCCCCATAGACCTCAATATAAAATCCAAGCTCAAAAAAACTTAGAACCTGTACAATAAGTCACTGTATTTTTTTTTCTCATTCAAAGGAACATTTATTTAGAATGAAATATACGTTAGAGAGAGGCAATGTTACAGACTTCAAGATCCAAATGCATGAACAGCTTCAGTCATGTACATCTAGATACTAAACATATCATAAGTATTATCAGCAAGGATATGTTCACACAATGTAATGCAGTGTGTACAGTAAGCGCCGCATTACATTGTGTGTTTCGGGAGCTCGCTTGCATTACTCGCGGTGCGTATTCGTCGCAAGTAATTGACATGTCACTTATCTCCAAGCGGGGAGAGGAGGCGTAATCCATAGTTCCGTAATTTCAGTGCGCATTCCAGCGCAAATACGTGGCAACATGTATGCTGAAATTACCCCGTGTGAACATAGCCTTAGTAATGTCAAGTGAGAGTATTATCACTTAAAATGGAGCCGAATAGTATATAAATAAACAATAATCTCAAGAGTAAAATTTGACTGGCTGTGAAGATAGATCCAATGGAAACCAACTGTTTTACAAAGACGAAATCGAGAGGGGGTGTAAGCCCACAGAATGTCCACGGGAGGAAGGCTAGGGTATTATGGTAACGATTATCGCCTAAGATTCGGCAGGAGGCATCCAGACAAATTAGCTCGAAGTATGTATTGGGCCTGTAACGCATTGTAATAGTAGTATAATATTGTACCGTGTTAGCCATAGAAAATAGTAGACGAGTGAAGAAATCAGGTGATACCTTTTAGAGGCTAACTGAGTATATTTGATGGTGAGCTTTTGAGAGTACAAGCTCTCTTCTTCAGACATGATGTTATACCTATATATCATCATGTCTGAAGAAAGGAGCTAGTACTCTGGAAAGTTCACCATCAAATATATTCAGTTAGCCTCTAAAAGGTATCACCTGATTTCTTCACTCGTCTACGCATAGTAATAAACAGTAGCCTCGAGAGCGGAGGCTGAATCAACAATGTTCAAACAAAAAACTAGGAAGGGGGAACGAGGTGTAATCCATAGTTCCCTATGAGAGCTATATATTACCGTAATTATGGGGCACATTTCCGCGCATATTAAGCGCAGTACGCCGCGTGAACATAGCCTAATCCAAAAGGGTTATAGGGAGGGGCATTTCACCCTATATGTGCAGCATGGTACCAACTTCCTTTTGGCACCTCTAGCAAGTATTAGAAACTGCAGGGGATAGTGCGTGCAATAGGAAGGGAACACTGTACCATCGGGACAGGACCTTATTCATTTCCTGAATCCTTATTGAGACAGAAGTTTTATGGACTAGGAGAAAAGTTTTGTTCCAGTCGCCCGAAAAATCTTTAGCTAATTCCCTCTCCCATACTAATTGGTATGGAAGTTTGGGGGGAGTCACCCATAGAAGATAATAGGCCATAGACCTTTGAGAGAAAATGCTCAGTGTGAATTTTCTGAACGCACTAGGTCTGAGACCGTCAGGGATCTATGCAAGAACAGAGGCGGCTTGTACGTAGAATAAAAACTGAATTCGCTGTATTTTCAAATTTAAATTTTTTTATTAACATATCTTTTCTTATAAACAATAAAATTCACACAAAAAAAAATACTCAAATGAGGTAGGCAGGAACAATTTTACAGCTGCGTTAATCAATTATTTTTTAAAGGAAAATTTCTGTTAAAAAATAGAGTTTGAAAACAAAAAAATTTAAATTAAAAAAATTTAACAGGGAAGTCAAGGCCCCTCCCCCCAAAAAGACCAAAGTGCTGTTTGTCCTGGGGTCCCAATTGTGGGGGAAAGGGCTTTCCGATCTTTGCTCGTGACGGTTCCCCCAAAAAGTCGTTTAAAGGGTTTTTAACTAATCTGGGAGCTACATGACCCGAGTAAAAGTATAAAATAAGGCCCCCAGGGTTTTGGGGTTAAAACCCAAAGGGGGATGATGAAAACCTAGGCCTCGGAGAGGGGGAGGGGTTTAAAATAAATTTATATTGACAGGGGGAGAGAAAAAAAGGGGGAAAAGGGGGAAAGAGGAAAGGGAAAAAAAAAAAAAAAAAAGGGGGGGGGGGGAAAGGTTTTTTAAAAGGGGATCATGCGGATCCCGGGCCCAAAAGGCACCCCCCGGGCCCAAAACCTGGGGGGGAATCAAAGAGGAACTCCGGCGGTTTCCATCAACGAGGTTTCCCTTCACAGGCCCCCCCCATTCAAAGGGCTGGAGGCCCAAAAGAAGAGTTTTAAAATTTAGAAAAAGTCCCTTTTAGAGTCCCCAGGGCACCGGTCGAGATCAGTTTGTTTTGTGGCATCAGGGCCCCTCCCACTATCATTTCCCCTCCTACGATGGGTCGAGGCTACCTCCTCACCCCAAATTCCCTTTTGGGAGGGAGGGAGGGATGGTCTGCTTCCATTAGGGGGGATAAATTTTTTTGCTCTGAAAAAAGATGTCGGGCCCCAAAAGGACGTTTATATCCCTTTGGTGTAGAAGGGAACTTTATATGAAGGGTAGCCTCAGGGTAATAGGGGGGAGGGGAAAAGCCCCTGTGCATTCAAAAATAGCCCGCAGTCCCTTTTCCCAAAAACCTTGCAAAACTCACACCCCCAAACCAAATATGAGCATTCCCCCTACTTTTTTTTTTTTGTTGATCCCCAAAAGAAATTGGGGTTGAAGGAAACCCTTGTGTAGCAGACCCGGGGACCTAAAAACCATCGAGCAAAAACCTTGTAAAGGTTTTTGGGGCCTTGAAAAACCTTTTAAACCGTTATGAGAAAGACTTGAAGTTTTTCCCTTTGGGCCTCAGTAAACGTTTTTTGGAGTTCTACCCCCAAGCTTTGCAAAAGGAAGGGGGGGGTTTGGCCCGTGGGAAAGGAAAAGAAGAAAATTGATTAAGTAAGGAGATAAAAGATCCCTAGGCGTCGAACGCGGGTCCAAGTTTTCCAAAGGGGGGGGTTTTACTGTTGAAAGATATAGGGGAAAAAAAGTGGTGCAATTGCATGTATTCAAAACTATTCTTAGGAGAAGGAGGGTCATTTTAAAAGGATCATTAAAAGGTCCCAGGACACCCCAAATTTAAATTGCCCCCCTAGCCATAACGGGGGAGGTCTTCGTTGCCCTTAAAAAGGGAAAAAGTCCCGGACCCCCCGGGAAAGGAAACAGGGGGTTATCTGTCACGGGGGAATAGTGGACCCCCTGAGGTCTAAGAGTGTCTCAGAGGGTTTGGACTTCCTAATGTTTGGTCATGTGTAAAGGGGGTGGTGAAGGTTTAATTTAAGAAAGTCCAGGAGTTTTAGAGTCAAAAAGCCCAGGGAATGGGGGGCCAGGGGCAGGGCACGACCCGCGCGCTATCTGAACCCACAATTTATTGGGGGGAGCCGGGTTTCCCAAAATCTGGGGAATTTGGCATAGGTGTGCTAAAGTAGTATAGTCTGCGGGTCCGGAAGCCCGACTCCCCCCGGGCAGCCTTAGGAGGGGGGAGAGAGATCCTTAGTATTTGGGGCCCCGGGAAATCCCAAAATTAAATTCACGGGAAAACTTTCTCGGGGAGTTGTTTCCAGTATGGGGTGGGATAGCAATTGGGGGGGTTTTGGGAAACCCATTTTGGGTTATTTTGGGGGGTAGACATCTTCGGAAAATTCACCCTCCCCAAACCTTTGAAAAGTCCCCCCCGGCCAATTCCCCAAAAGTGATGTTACTTTTGAAGCATAGGTGAAAAAATTGGCTTAAAAGAGTTGAGAAAGGCCCCGGGGTTTGGGTTTTCCAAAATATAAAATTCCCTCTAGGGGGGCCAAAAAAGGGAAAAAAGGGAAAATTGTCTCAAAGGAAGGGGTCCGGGAGTCATTGGATCCGGGGAGACACTCAGCCCCTGGATTTAAGTAGTTAATTTTAAAATTTAGACCATGACTAAAGCGGGCCAATCGGGAATCAGAAAAGGGAAAGGGAAAGGTGGAGGGCCACAGGTTATTTAAAGAGGATATCGGCAAAACGCAGAACTTTTTTAAGTTCGCTTTCCCCCTTTAACGGTTTCCTTTGATTCGGGTTGGGATTTTAATGGAGTTCCCCAAGTGTTCCATCACTAGCAAATATAATAAGGGGATAGCGGGAAACCCTGCCTGTCCCATTTTTTATGCCCAAAGGATTTGAAAGAAAACCTTTTCCCCCTAATTCGGGGCGGGGGGGTTTTGGGTATGGGGAAATTTTTTCGGTTGTGAAAATCGGACCCAATCCAGCCCGGGTTTCAAAGTTGAGGAAAAGGGGAACCCCATGAGACCCTGTCAAACGCTTTCTCGGGTTTCTAGTGAAAAGGACCATTAAGGGGATCTGTCGCACGTGTGCTTTAGGATTATGTCCAGAGTCTTAAGGTATTGTCCCTGGGCCTTTCCCTCCCGGGGCCAAAAACCCCACCTGGTCAGGATGGAAACGGGGAGGGGGTTTAAGTGGGCATTTTCGGCGAATTTTCCAATAGTTTGGCAAAGATTTTTAGATCCGTTCAGGGGGATATTGGGGCTATAGCTTCCACCATAAATGGGGGTCCTTGCCAGGTTTGGGAATCCGGCCACAGTGCCCCTTTATAGAAACACCTGGGAAGGGGTGAAGAAGGGGGCAGAGTTGAAAGCCTTTTAACATGGTGGGGTTTAAGGGATGGGGCCCAGGAACCCTTTAAAAAAATTTGGGCCGGGGAAGCCATCCGGGCCTGGGGTTTTACACCCGGAGGCCCTTCACAAACCCCCGGCCCGTTTCCTTTCCCCCCTAAAAAAGGGGGCTCCGGGTATTGGGGCCCCCTCAAATGATAAGGACCTAGGGAAAATTGGGGGGTTTAAACGGGCCCTTGGGGGGGGAGGGGTAAGGGGGAACAGGAAAGGGAATTTTATATTGCTTAGAGTAATTTGGAGTGAAAAAATTCCTTAGTATATCATTGGGCGGGTACACTGTTTCCCCCCAGGGAGGTCTTGATGTTCGGGATAAAAAAAGAGGCAGGTTTGGGCCCCTTTCGCCTTTGCAAGCAGGGATCCCTCTTGTTACCCGTACTTTGTAGAATTTTTCTACGGGGGGTTTTAATCAACCCTTTTCCCCGGAGGAATCGAAAAATCTACGCACTTCGAGCCTTTGCCAGTAAAAAAGTCACTTTAAAAACAAAGGGGGTGGGGGCCTGCCCTTTTTGGTAGCTCCCGGGGGGAAACCCAATGGGAGGGCACGCGCAAAAGGGGCCCTGGAGCGAACCTTTTTAAGTCTGTACCGTGTTTAAAATTAAAAAAACCTCGCAAAAACCCCATTTTTTAAGGCCACCACCTTTAAATATAAAGGGGCCGTAGGAAAAACTTCAAATGGGCAGAAACGAAATGCTCAATGGTCCGCTGCAGATCAGCCAGGGCAGGGGTGAGTCCGGGGTAAAAAGGGTTTCATTTCAACCTTAGGTCCTGCTGGTCAGGCCCAGGAGGGGAATGAACGTCATAAAAATTGGGGCATGATCGGACAAAAGGAAAATTTCCCAAAAGAAGTTTTTCGCAACCATGAGAGGGCCTGTGTTGCAAAAAGATTATAATCAATTTCCCACTATTGGCGTTATGTGGGTGAGAAAAGAAACTGTAGTCCCCCCGACCCTTTGGGGGGGGTTTAAGTCTCCAACCCTCACAAAGCGGGGAAACCTTTAAGAAGGCCTTTTAAAAAATTTTTAATAGCTGAGTAGGCAATTGGGGGATCGGGTGAGGTTTTCTATAGAGGGGTCAAAGGGGAAAATTAAAATCTCCGCAAAATTGGAAAGGGGGTTCCTTTTGCGTGGGATATGCAGGGGGTCCCGAACTTTTGTTTAAAAAGGGGGCCCGGCCTTGGGTTTTGGGGCATAAACGGGGGACTTAAAGGGGAACACAAGCCCTTGGGCGGAAAGGGTGAGTTTTAGTTTCGGCTTTTTTATCCACTTGCAGTTAACCCCTTTGGGGAGGTAGAGATTTGTGGTTTGGGTATCGCGACCCTCTACTTTTCGAACCGGAAAAGTTGGCACAGTAAAAAATGAGGAAAAAATCGGTTTCTGAAAAAACCGGGGGCGGTTACTTTGAAGGGGGGTTTTCCCGAAAACACAGAAACTGGAATTTTTTCCCATGGAAAAAGTTTCAGCACCTGGGACCCTTCGATGGGATATTGAGGCCCCTTTGGGATTAAAAGGGGCTATTCCCAGGTCCCCCCATCTGTAGCCCCCGGGGGGGAAATGGGGAAAAGGGCCAGGAAAGGGGGCCCGAAATAGTCCCCAGAGAGGGAAGGGAGGGAAAAAGAAGGAAAAAAGAGAAAAAAAAAAAAGGGGGGGGGGCCCCGGAAGTTTTGGAAAATCTAAAAACAGGAAAAAAACACCCCCGCGGAGTTTCCTTAAAAAAAAAAAAAAAGCTTGCAAAATAGGGAAATTTTCCAGGTCAGAAAAGGGAAAGGGGGGGGGGGGGGGCCCAGAAGCTCCCAAAACCCATTGGGGGGGGAACGTTGAAGGGCTTGCAGGTCCCCTAACTGGCTCCCGGTTTCAAAAAGGGAAAAGAGGGAATACATGGGCATATTTGGGGCCAAAAAAAAAGGGAAATTATGAGGGGGAAAACCGGCCCAAAAAAGGAAATTAAAACTGGGTTTGTGAAAAGTATGGGGCAATGAAACCCAAAAAAAAAAAGGAAAAAGGGGAAAGGGGTGAAGCCCTCTTAAAGGGAAAAAAAGAAGCTTCCCAAGGGGGGGGGAAGATTTTAGGGCCCAAATTTTATCAGTAATTTAGGTACGTTTTTTTCCTGGAGGAGCTTTCGCCCCTGCCTTTTAGGCGGGAGGGCCCGAAAAGGGTTTAAAGAACAGCTGGGTGGACGCGGCAGGGAAATTCTTTGAAGGGGAGACGAAAAGGAAAGGGGTTCTCTGGTAGGGAAAAAGTCCCCGGGAGTTGCGATCCCGAAGAAGGCAGGAAGTTATTTTGGGGGCCGAGAAGTTTTAGGTGGGGGGTTTTTCCCCCCCTTTTTCGAACAATGAGGGAAAAACGGAAAGCCCCACCTATTTCTGAAGGGGTTTTTTTTCTTTTAGGATGTTAAGGGGTGGTTTAAAAATGGGGGCGGGTGGGGCCCGCATGTAACGGGGGCAGATTGGAAAAAATTTTTAAAGGGAAAGGGCCATGGGGTGAGGGAAAGTCGGCCTCTTCGGAGGGGCTGCCAAAATCTCCCCTTTTAAAGGCCCAAGAAATGGAAGGGGGCTTTCACATTCCCCTTGGGGTTTTAGGGGGTCATTGTAGCGGGCGCAAAACTCTGTTACCCGGTTTTAATTCAATGTAAGTGTCCCGAGGCCCATCCGGATTTCGTTAAAGAAAGGTAGAATTAAAAAATGAGGCTTGCCTGTTTCCGGGAGAACCCCGGATTCGGAAAGGGTTTTTTCTGCGGCCCTTTTGTTTTTTAAAATGTTAGGTTTTTGTTGAAAAATGGAATAATTTGGGTTTGGGGGGGGGCCCTTTGGGGTGTAGTTTGGGAAGGGAGAGAAGGAAAATTTCAGGGAAATGTCTTGAGCTTGCTGGGTAGGGGATTTCCAAATTAGTAGGGGGCGAAAGAGGAGTTTGGGCGGAGGTTTTGGGAGCGTTTTTTCTTCCATTCATCTGCAGACGAGATGTTTAAAACCCGGGTGTTCCTGGGGAGGGGGGTAGATTTTTGGATCAATGGGTGGAGGTCCTCATAAGTGACAAGTTTTGCGCCAGAAGGAAAAAGTGGGGACAGCCTGTGGGGTGAGCGAGGGGCTGTGATTTGGGTTTCCCCCCGGGGTGTCGATGAGCGAACCGGGGCAAGGAGGGGGAGAGGGGGGGGCGACAATCCCGAGGGCTTTGTGCGAGGATCAAGTTCCCGGGGATTGTGATTTTTATGATTTTTAAAGAAGTATTTCCCTTGATTCGGAGAGGATGAGAGGCAACCTTAAAGGTTGGGGGAAAGAGTCCCGGGAGGGTGACCCAAAAAGCCGTGGGTAGGAGGTTTAAGCCCGGAGGAAAGGGCCCGGTTTGGGCCAAAGGGAGGTGAAGCCGGAGAACTGTATGCTGAGGGGGTTTAAAACCCGTTCGTGGGGGTCCCCGGGGATTTGACCAAAGGGGTTTGATTTTTTAGAGCTATGGGGAGGAGCCCTGGCGCGGCTGGCAGATTTTCGGGGATTGCCCCCTCAGGCGGAGGTGGCCGGCTAGTCTGAACGCCAGAAGGGCCTCCTAAGTCGTTTTCACCCGAGGGGACCAAAAGGGGAAGGGGCCCCATCCCATAATGGAGGGCCCCTACCGGACTTTTTTGGCCAGGGTTTTTGGGGGGAGAAAAAGAGTCCCCGAAGTCCATGGGGGTGAGGAAGTAGGGGAGCCCCCGGGTGCCCCAGGCCCCTTGGGTTTAAGGGCCCTTTTTAGCTGGGGGTGGTCCACTGCCAAGGGGCAGGATGGGGGCGAGGGAAGGTGGATTTGAGAGTACCGGGGGATCCCGTGGGGCCCCCCACAACCCCGGGGGCCCCCAAGAGTCTTTAACAGAGCATGGGGGGTCACTCATCCTGCGGCCCGGGCCCTTTGGAAAAGGGATCCAGGGAGGGGCCGCGGGGGTCATCACTGGAGGAGGGCCCTCCCCCTGAGTCTTGGGGCATTGGCGGTCGGGACCCCACCGGGTCTGCTTGGGCGGGGGTGCCGGCGAGCACACGAGCGGGGACCAAACCCCTTTCAGGGGGTCGGGGTCACCCTTTCCCTGCGGGGGTTCCCGGTCATCCCCGCGCCCCTTGGGCCCCGAGGAGGATCGCGGCCGGGGGAGGCTGAGGCCCCCCAGGAGATCCCTCCGTTGCCCAAAGGGGGGTGCCGGGGGGGAAGGAGGAGCCGGGGCCCCCATGGTATCCCGCAGCCGCGGGTGAATTTTGGCGCGGGGTTTTGTCGGGACTTCTTTTCCCGGTTCCCCCGGGAAAATTCATTTGGGAGGGCCCTGGAGCACGCTGATGGACGGGAAACGGTTTGGGGTTGAAGCAGGTGGGGGAGTCCCCGGGTTTTTTCCCGGTTCCCTTTTCCGGCGGGGTGGAACTGGGGGAAACCCGGGGGGGTCAGGCTGGAGGTCAGGGCCCCCTTGCAGGGTAGCTTCAGCCATGTGGGTTAGGCGGCCATCTTGCGGGGCTCCGCAGCTGCCGGTGTCCTCCATAGGCATTAGCACCGCAAATCGCCCAAAGTAGCGGGCGATATCACCCTGACTGGGCTCCGGGGTAGGCACAGAGTACTTCTTTACTTTTTTAGAGGTTCTCCCCATAATAAGAGCTGGATAAGGGCCAGATAACGATGCAGATGTGCGGGAGCTATGGAAGGTTGCTGCTTCACACAGCCATGTCAAGCCACGCCCCCCGAATTCGCTGTATTTTACTCAAAACAGTGGATTATGGTACTATTTAATTCAATGGCCGAATCCAAAAACCATAAAAAAAATAAAAAAAAAAAAAAATACAAAAAAGCAGCGAAAACAGAGTATAAAATACTGTTCAGATTCTAATTCAGAATCCAACCAGTACTTGTACTTTGCCTTGTGTACGCAGCCTTAGGCTATGTTCACACAGCTTATTCACGGCGTAATTGCGGGACGGATTTCGTCCGCAAATACGGCGTGTGCGGGGTAGGGGGGCCAGCAGCTCGCCAACCCCATAGACTTTCATTATCCACGACGCGTATACCGCCATGACAATTGACATGTCGCTTTCTCCCCACTCGCCGTATTGTGTGAGTGGGGAGAGGAGACGGAATCCATAGTTCTGTGGAGAACTGTGGATTACCATAATCCGTCCCAAAATAAGCCGTGTGAACATAGCCTTAGGATAAAATACTCATTAAGTTCTCAATTCTAAAACCGTCCATCCTACCCAAAAACCAAGGGTTTTTTTTTTGTTTTTTTTCAACTCTGTCTTCATTTTTTGGCGCAGGTGTTACCACAGTTTTTGGATTTGATTTTTCAATTTTTTTGTCAGACAGTATAGTGATCTTTCTATCTATCTTAGCTAATTATTGTATAGACAGACAGAGATAAAAGTTAAAGATATTTTGCTTTTGGTTGAAATTTCATGATGAACAAAAGATTTTTTTTAAAAAAATTTAAATGCACTAAATAAGACATCTCTTGCCTTTAGATGCACTTGTCCAACTGGTCAATGTTTCAGGACTTTTTGCACAACTTGCTCATCTCTAACAAGGAGCTTAATGGCAAAATTCACAACAGGTGTTTGATCCCTGAATCATCCCCTACATTTAGGGGATTCATTTGAATTGGGATTCTGGCAAACTGTGCCAGAATTCTGTCTCAACGGTCTTCATAAAGGTGACCAATGTTCCCCAATAAGCTCTTCAACAAATAGATAAGAAGCAGTCAGAGTCTGATGTTACCCGTCGATGTTTCTAGACCTTTCTTCCTCCTGCGTCTGCCTGTTCGTCCTCGTTTAGGATTCATTTTCATTCTTCAGATTTGATTGCGCCTCAAAAAAACTGCAGAAGACAAATATAAGCAGGTGGTTTATATCTGGGAGTATGCAGGGGCTTCTACCCTGTTGAGCAGTGGGGTGCACTGCATCATGATGGGATTCATCTTGAAGTGTAGCCAGCATTTTACCAAACATTTCACATGTCGAAGTATCAGAAGTTTTGATCAGTGGGCAGGGCCGCCATACAGGGGGTACAGCCGGTACTCCTGTATGGGGCCCGGTGGAATAAGGGGGCCCTCTGCAAGCGGGCCCCCTTATTCCTCTATTTCGTAGCGGGGGCCCAGCGGCGCAGCCGCCGAACCAGGCTCAGGCTGGCCCACAGTGCGGGCCCCGAGCTCCTGTGGGCCCCGGAGGCAGTGCCGTCGCTCCCCGGGGCCCGGCCGCGCATCCGGTCCCGAGCGCTCAGAGACCCTGCCCGGGAGTCGGGGACTAATGTCGCTGTATTTTACTCAAAACAGTGGATTATGGTACTATTTAATTCAATGGCTGAATCCAAAAACCATAAAAAAAAAATACAAAAAAAAAGCAAAAACAGAGTATAAAATACTGTTCAGATTCTAATTCAGAATCCAACCAGTACTTGTACTTTGCCTTGTGTACGCAGCCCTAGGCTATGTTCACACAGCTTATTCACGGCGTAATTGCGGGACGGATTTCGCCCGCAAATACGGCGTGTGCGGGGAAGGGTGGCCAGCAGCTCGCCAACCCCATAGACTTTCATTATCCACGACGCGTATACCGCCGTGACAATTGACATGTCACTTTCTCCCCACTCGCCGTAATGTCCCCGACTCCCGGGGCTGCGCGGTGTCAGCGGAGCGCAGCGCCACCAGCGCTGCGCTCCGCTGATCTGCCTGGCAGGCTGAAGACGTTACGCCTTCAGCCTGCTGGGCGCCGGTCCCTACTGCTGACGTAGACGGCGCGGTGACGTCACTTCACCGCGCCGCCTATGCAGGCCGGCAGTACGGAGCCGGCGGGAAGATCGGAGCGGCGGGAGCCAGAGCGGGGCTCAGTTAAGTGCTTTTTTTTTTTTGTTTTTTTTCTTATGAAAGCAGGCCCTGACTCTGCCTAAACATAAAGGGGGCCCTGGCTACCTACAAGCCAAAGGGGGCCCAAACTACCTACAAACTAAAGGGGACTCTACCTGCACACTAGCTAAAGGAGGCTCCTAACTACCTGTATACTACCTAAAGGGGCCTGCTTATCTACCTGAGGGCTATTTACCTATGGCTAGGTACCCACCAGCCTACATGAGGCCGGCCTAGCAACTTATCCAGCTGGGGTCTACCTACCTAAATAGGGCCTGTCTAATTGCCTGGGGCCCTGCCCATTCGCCAACCTACCTAGGGTCTTGTCTACCAACCTGGTAATATAATTGAGAGGGGAGCAGCCCATAGTTGTAGTATTATCTCCAGGGGTCATTTCTCTCCCCACCCTCCAACCCCTTAGGATACTAGGCCTCTAAGTTATGGCTTGTACCCGCTCTCTCACCCCTGGGAGGTTTGTACAGAGGTGGGAATAGATAAAGAGGTGCTGGAAAAGTAAGGATTCTAAGATATTTGTGTGTAATTTCTGCAGGGATGAGTGGTGGCCGGGACAAGTCATCATGGCGGTGTGGAACTGATGCAGAAGGGAAATAGAACGACTCAAGAGAAGAGAACGACTCATCAGATAGGACGTCTCCGGTGAGTCTCAGATTTCAGGGGTTATTTTACTTCTTTACTGGATCAGTGCTGTATTCACTGTAATGTGATGGTGACCCGAGCTGGTGTCAGATCACTATGTAGTCTCCATATAGTAGTGTTCTAGGTTATATCGGTGCGGGTATATTGGCAGCGCACACGTGTCCCTGATTGTGAGGGAGCGAACACCTGACCCTGTGATAGGCGTAACACTGGTACTTTCTTGCTGGTGATTATTTTAGAAGGTGGTGAGGTGCGTGACCAAGGGACACGTGGAGGGGGATATTGGATGTGGGTGGAGGGGGATATGGATGGAGCTGCTTAGCCCTGTGTCTATGATATGCTAGATTGACAGCTATGTGAGACAGACAGATTTGTGCCTCTCTTGCTATTGTACTACACCATACAGTTCTTTTTTGCATACTGTATTATGTGGTAAAATGGGCACATTTATGTCCTAGAGGCCGGTTTTTTTTGCTGGGGGCGGGGCGATCGGGTTGCTGGGTGCGGGGTTTACAGGGGGGGGCCCCAGGTGCTTCAGCTGTATGGGGCCCTGAAATTTCTGTTGGCGGCCCTGTCAGTTGGGGCTAGGTGCCGAGACCTGAACCAAACTCTAAATCAAAGGGGTGAAAGTGTCGGGCTGAGGGGTGGGACCCTTTATTTTTAATGCTCGAAGAACCAAGTAAGTTAGGTACGGACTTGATTACCTTTGTCCATACATGGCTCGCTCTGTTCTCGGCTGAGCATTTCCTTCATTTTAGCAAATCAGTGAGGTCCTAACACCCAGACCCCCAACCCTGTCAGGAGTTTGATGGAAGGAAAGTTAAAAGGAGTACTCCCATCATATAATACTGCAGCATATCACTAGGACAGGCCATTACATTTTGTAGAGCCCAATCACCAGCACCTTCACCCATCCAGAGAATGAAGAGGTTGTAGATCTCCCTGCACAGGGACACTCCTGACCAGGTCCCAGGGGTCGGACCCCATGGATCAGACTGAAACGGCTCGATATGTTACAGCATTCTATGTTCAGAATTTTATTTTACCCCAAAGTTTGTAAATTTTCAAGTCCAAAAAATTTTTTTATATATTTTTTTTTTTTATTACCCTCAATACAGTATTGCAGTTTTCTTAAGCCGTTACAGACATTGAATGTACCTATACGTCCTGGCCGGGAAGGACTTCCACAAATGGATGTACAGGTACGTCATGAACATCGTCCAGGCTCACAAGCGGGGCCCCGCACAATCAGAGTAAAGAACCAGCTGTATATTACAGCTGATCCCATACAATGTCACCCATGACCGAAGCTCACTCTTAACCCCTTAGCTGCCATGATCAATCACAGCAAAATAGCCATCTCAGCTGTCGTTGCTCTCCCCAGCAACCCGGAAGCCTGTGATGTCACTACAAGTGATAGTTATAGTGATGGACAGTTACAATACCGTATATAGCTTCACACGACATTTTTCAGAACCGTTTTTTGATCCGTTTTTCAGACCCAAAACGGATCCAAAAAACGTATCTGACTATGTGCAGTGTTTCAATGTAAAACACGCATCTTCGTAAGACACGATCGCCAATGTGTGTTTACTTGCATCTTTTCAATGCGCTTTTTGGATCAGTTTGAAGAATTGACATGTGACTTCTACTTGAGTTTTACGCGAGTGAAATCCCCATAGGAAACAATGGGGTGCAAGAACTGTTTGAACTTTAGTAACCTAATGACCCAATAGAGGGAGCTAACAGCATTTTACATGTGTTTAATCTTATAAATCACTTTTTTATATGTATTGAATGATATAAAAGCAGATTTTAGTATAGAATGGGTGTTTATAGAAATTATAGAAGTTTTTAATAATAAATGTATTAATGTTTTAGATAGTTTATTATAGAATGTTGAGTGATTTCAGTATAATACTAAAACCACTCAACATTCTATAAAACTATTTATCTAAAACATGAATACATTTATTAGTAAAAAGATCTATAATTTCTATAAACACCCATTCTATACTAAAAAACTGCTTTTATATCATTCAATACATATAAAAAAGTGATTTATAAGATTATATTGAAAAACGGATCAGAAAAACACATCCAAAAAAGCATCTGCAGCTTCGTTCTTGGATAAGTTTTTTGGATGCAGTTTCTCTTCTGGTAAAAAACGGATCCAAAACGTCGTGTGAACATACCCTAACAGTGACCTAAAGATCACCGATACAAGTCCCCTGTGGGGACAAAGGAAAAAAAAAAAATTAAAACACAAATAAAATAAAACAAAATACACGCCAATCTCCTCAAAAAAGATCATAAATAAAAGGAGGCATATTTTGTATCACCGCTTGCATAATGACCTAGCCTATAAATCTGTCAAGTTATTTAACCCACACGATGAACGTTGAAGAAAAAAAAAAAAATCATCCCGCAGCACATAAAAATTTATGAAAAACGATCAAAAAGTCATAAAAACGACAAATTGGTACCAATGAAAATGTCAGTTCATCCTGCAAAAAAATTGCTTACACAGCTCTGTAAATGGAAAAATAAAAAAGTTATGGCTGTCAGACTATGACAACATAAAAACACAATTTTTTATAAACGCATTTCTATTGTGTAAAAGTAATAAAACATAAAAACTATATAAAATTGATATCATTGTAATTATACCGACTGCATAGTAAAGTTATCCTGTCATTTATACCGCACGACGAACGCTGTAAAAATGAAGCCCAAAAAACAGTGGTGGAACTGCTAGGTTTTTTTTTTCTCCTTTTTTTTTTCCATTTCCATGGCTCAATGCTAAAAAACTACGGAATACCTGTGCACCTAAAATGCATAGTACACCCCTAGATGAGATCCATGAGGGGTGTGAAATCCAAAAGGGTTCCCTGTTCTGGTACTTTGGGGGCTTTGTAGATGCAACAGGGCACCCACCAAAATCTGCATTTCATAACCAAATAGCGCTCACGCCCTTGTACGCATTGCCATGCACCCAAACAGCCACATATAGCGTATTGCCGAACTTAAAAAAAAAAAAAAAAAAAAATGCTTTTTGTGTAGCATTGATGTCGAGACCCTATACAGTTCCATCCCACATGAGGCAGGGCTGACAGCTGTACAGACCTTTCTGGAAACCCGTACGAGTTTTCTCCAGGATGATAACCAGTTTGTACTTAAGTTGTTGAAATTTGTACTTACGCACAATTTTTTCACGTTCAGCGGATGCTATTACCACCAGCTCAGGGGGACCGCTATGGGGAGCCCTTGTGCTTCCTCATACGCAAATCTCTTCCTGGGCTGGTGGGAAAGCACCGTTGTCTCTACGGACCAATACTATCAGGCCCAGGAAAATATCCTCTATTGGGGCCGATATATCGATGACATTATTTTTTGGTCCGGGTCATCTAACGATTTTCACCAGTTTGTAGCGAGTCTAAACAATAACAGCATAGGCCTTAAGTTTACATCTGTCATTCATGATTCAGAACTTGTCTTTTTGGATGTACTAATTAAAAAAGGCCCTGATGGATTGTTGGAGACATCTCTCTTCAGGAAGCCTACAGCAGGCAATAGCCTGCTCAGGTGGGACAGTTTCCATCCTTTTCCGCCGTGGTATCCCTAAGGGGCAATACATACGTGCCCGGCGTAACTGTTCCACCTTGCAAACATTTAAAATGAAGATGATACCTTACAGAAAAGGTTCCTCCAACGGGGGTACCCTAGGGAGATCCTCTCACCTGCCTATAAGTGGGCATGAAGGGCCGATCGTGTCTCCTTATTACATCCTCAAAGACATGAAGAACCAGATACCAATGGCAAACTCAGAATAATTGGGACTTTTGATAACGCTTTTAAACAGATTAAGGGCATTATTTCTAACTTTTGGCCTTTATTGTGTCAGGACCCAGAGTTAGCGGAGTTCATTGATCCTTTTCCTCGTATCACGTTGAGAAGAGGTAAAAATCTTGGTGATTCTCTTGTTCGCAGCCACTATACTCCACCCTCTCCCCCGAGTACATGGCTATCTAGTCGTGTGACTGGCACCTATAAATGTGGGGCCTGTAGGGCATGCAAGTTTATTTCGGTTTCCAAAACAGTCACCAATCTAACTAATGGAAAGATCTTTCATATGAGGAGTTATGCCAACTGTAAAACACGAGGTGTTGTTTACCAGGCCTCGTGTGGTTGTCCATCCATGTACGTCAGCAAGACTCTCCGTGAATTCAGACGTAGAGTCCTGGAACATCTAGGTGACATTAGGAACCATCGGGACACTCCTCTGGCACACCATATGAATACATACCATTCTAGTAACCCACAATCTATCACCTTTTCCGTTATTGAGGTTGTTACTCCTTCCCCTCGCAAGGGGGATTTTGATAAAAAATTGCTTCAAAGAGAGGCCCACTGGATTTTCTACCTGAGAACCCTCCAGCCACATGGCCTTAATGATTGTTTTTCACTTACATCATTTATTGATTGACCTCTGTATTATCTTAAATATCTCCTTACTGATTTTTACCTTTTTCATTTGTTATAATATGCTGATATGTATCCTTTTTCATTGTTATGTATCATAGTATACTTTGTTATTGCCGATGTGTGGTTATGTGATACATTTCTTGTATCCACATATGTTTAATCATGCCAGGTTTTTCTTTACTCTAGATATTACTATATTCTTCTTTATATTTTAATAATCTTGATGAGCCGGTACATTTGGGGGGCACCGTGCCAGTGCTCCATATATTCTGTATTAGTGCCTCTTATGGCTCCTATGTCTTCAGCTTTGATATTTTGAAGCCTTTGTTTACCATTTATTTTGCAGGTCCCCTTGCATTGTCCCCTGTGCGTAAGTCTGCACGTGCGCTATTGTATTTTGGTTTATCCTGCGCACATGTAGTTACCTATTACTGTACCCTCGTGCATGTGCGACTGTGCCTCTGGCAACCGCTTTTGTTGTTTGTATTATGCGGTATACTTGCCGTTGTGCGCATGCCCGGTGTCACTTTCTTTCTCCTCAGTACGTTCGGCTGAACAACCTCGTCGTTGCGCATGCGCGCCCATATCTATGGCAACCACTGATGTTGTCATCACGTGGGGCGCTTGGTTCACTCACGCATGCGCGGTGGCGTCTTCCGGACGCTACCTCCATACCATGCATATGCGCCGCTTCCGTCCGGATGCGTACCCGAGGGATTCCAGTGGTAAGCGTCTTTACCCTTTATTTTGGGGACGTATATAAGGGGCCTGGTTGTATTCCCTGGCTGTTGTCACTTTCCATCGTCGGCAATCATTATCCTGCGCAACATCTGCCAATCATCACAGGATCCTGGGCACCTGTTTTGGCCATTGCATTACTACGTCTAAGGGACGTAAGCTTAATATACATTTTTGTATTTACATACCATGTACTCCCTGATGAACCCACACTATATGTGGGAGACACGCGTCGGAATAGTGGAATAGTGTGTATTGTTTAGGATAAGTGTTCCTTATTTTAGTATATTGTTGGTGTGTTTTCATCGTCACATTTTGGATTTTGGTCACTTTTTTCTTTTTTCTTCTTGTCCTTTGTTGTGTTGTACTTATTATAGGCAGTATTATAGGATATAGGTAGGGTGTTCCTGCCGGGGCCCCCCTTTTTGGGCTTAACTCGCTTTTTTTTTAATCGATATTTTAAAGGGTTTATTTTAGTGTTCTGACCCTTTGGGATTTTGTATTTTGCTAGTGGTTTTCATATTGCCGAACTTGGAAGAATTTGCATAACAAATTTTGGGATACTTTCTTCCAGGATTCCTTGTGAAAATAAAAATTTCAGCTAAAATTGCAGGTTGGAAAAAAAAAATGTTTTAATTTTCACAGCCTAATGCTAAAAAAAATTTGTGAAACACCTGTGAGGTTGATATACTCGCTGCACCCCTGGGTATAATCCTTAAGGGGTGTACTTTCCAATATGGGGTCTTTATTAAGTTTTAGCACCTTAGGGTGTCCGCAAACCTAGAGCGGCACCTACAGAAAATCGTAATGAAAATGAGGTCACTAGTATCGTATCTCCTCCTGCTCCGAGGCTTGTGGTTGAGCCAAATAGCGCTCTAGGTCCACTTATGGGAGATCTCTGAAAAAACAGAAATTTAGGGATCAATTTTTTCATTTCCCCGGGCACATCTACCGTGCTCCCGTGACTAAGAAACAAAAATTTTCAAAACTGAAAAAAAAAAAAAAAAAAAAAAAGTAAAATTTTTAAAATTTTCACCCCCAAATTTTGCTTTTTTCCCTTTTTGTAAAAAACCCTAAGGGTTTTAAAAATTTAAAAATTTCGGGTCTTAAATACAAAACCCAAGTCCAAACTGAAAAAGTTAAAATGCCGTCCAGATTTCCCGGTTTTTGGGCGCCAACAAATGTGAGCAGAGGAGGGGAAAGCTCCCCCACCCAACTCACTTAGGGGGCCCATCTAAAGCAGCAGAAGCAACCAAGCATTTTAAGGGCCCCGTGCTCAGGGAAAAAAGGGGAGGAGGACATCGCGGCAGTTGCAGTCTCCCGGTTGAAAGGGGAGGGGAGCGGGGGGAGGGGAACGCGCGGCGGGGGTACTCACTTCGGGCCCGGGCGGACGAGTCCCCGGGCAGGAGAGAGATTTCCCTCCACGGACGGCAGGGGGGATTCCCGGGGGCCATCGCTGAGGAGGAAAACTTAATTGGTCAGGGGGGGGAGGGGAACAGTGAGGGAGGAGGGGGAGCACAGAACAGGTGCAGGGGGGGGGCCCAAAACAAGGAGGGAGGCACCCACCCTTAACCTATCCCTCTGCCATCCCGCCCACGGGAGAAAGCAAAACCCGGCGCCAGGGGACAGTGAAATCGAACCCGGCCCCAAAACCTTTGAAAGGGAACAGGTGGGGGGGTTGAGAGATCTCGCTCCCCCTTGGGGGGAGAGCCCTTTTTTCTGCAGGACTAACTAAGCGGGGGTACAAAGCTCCGGGGCTCTGTACCCATCATCTTGAAACTTGTCCCCCACTTGAAGGGTTCAGTGTTTTTTTCCCAGACCACACAATCGGAGAAAGGGGAAATTACAGACAGCACAAGCTCTTTTTAAAATTTACACGGGGAAATTTCTAAATACTCACTAAATAAATTAGCCAACAGCCCCATCTACTGGAGAAAAGCTAAATTACCAAAATTTGGGCCAGAGCTCTCAGAAACCCCAATTAGCTTATAAACCCCGCACTACCGCGGTGGAAGGGTTTGAAATTACACCCCAAAAATCCCTGGGTTCCGTTTTTGGCTTAGGCCCCCCAAAAAAAGGCCACAAAGACGTATCCCCGGGACACCATAAATCGGAAAGATCCTCAAAGACGAAAAGTCAAGGGGTTTTTCTTTGGAGAAATTTTTTCCCTACCAGGGCAAATCTAAAAAGCAAAGTCAAAAGAATTGGGGGTTTTGGGAAAACCCGGGAAAAAACCCTGACCACTCTAAATCCGGTTCTCGGGACTGCCATTCCGACCCAACGGCCCGAAACATCATTTCCCAAAAATGACACCTATGACGGGTGAGACTAGAGACGGACCCCTTTCTCGATTACAAGAAACGGCCGGGGAAAAGGGCCCAATTTATATTCCCCAGACATACAACCCCACGCGGGCCAAAACCCCTGTCTCCCTCCCCCACTAATACAACTTAAAAAGGGGATCTTAAACTACAAAACCAGAAAAATCGACGAATTGGAAAAAACGGGTTCAATAAACTGGGGGGGAACAACAGGGAATGGGGGGCAGTTGTTCAAAAATCAAAAAATTTAAGTACGAAAAAAAGCTACTCTAAAAACCAAGGGGGGGGGACCGGAGAACAGCCCAAGGAAAAAATAATTTAGGGGATTTTTCGGCCAAACCCTAATCAATACCGCAAAAAAAATTTTGGGTTATCCTCTGTGAGAAAGATTTTACCCCAAAAGGTCCTGCAGATCCCCACCTCTGCAAGGTGGAAAGCACACAGACTGGGCCTAAACGAATTTTACAAAGGGCAGGGAAGAACCAATTTCCAGGGGGCCCGTGGGGAAAGACCGCGTCAATTTAAAGCCAATTCCATTGTTTTTTAACGGAAAAAACAGACATTTTTAAGGGCTTTCCCAAGAAAAGCATTCCCCCTTTGGGGGTTTGCTCAGAGGCCCAAAAAATTTATTTTTAGGGTTTTCCCTGGGCGGGGGTTTAAAAACGCAAGAAAAAAGGCTTTTTCTGGCAAAAATTTTACAGACCTCCCAAAAAAGATAAGTTTTGGGGCCCCGGGTACCCCGGGCAATTTTTAAAAAATCTTTCATAATAAGGGCAACCCCCTCTCCCGTATTACTCCCCGGGAGGAACCCAGAAGGCTTTTTACATCAAAAGGCAACCCCTGACAAAGACTCTCCAAGAATGTTTTCCAAAAAAGGGCCATCTGGGGTCCCCGCGCCAAAAAAGAGACAATCATCAAACCCTGGGATCAGGAAGGTCCCAGAGCTCCGGGAAAAAAGGTTTCCCCTTTCCCGGGCCCTCCCAGCTGGGCGACAAAGCCTAGACTCCGCGGGACTACTATTGAAAAGAAATATATACCCCTTTATGAAAATCTCCATGGACGGGGGACTTTTCAACTATCCGTTAACATATTTATTTTTTTAAGGGGTTGGGGGAAAAGGGAACTGAGTGAAAATTTTTTTTCCCCTTTAGATACGGGGGAGAGGGGTTAAAAATATACCCCAAGGTGGGAATTGCTCCCCAATGTTGGAAAAAAGGGGGAGCCCAAAATTTAAAAGTTACAGCTTTTGTTTTTGGGTTTGGAAACTTGGGGTCATTTTTTGGGGGGGAAATTTTAAGGGGCACAACACGGGGAAATAGTTTCAAGCCCGAAACTTTAAATTTGCCTGAAAGGAAAGTGGAATATCAAAAATTTATCAAGGAAGAAAGGAAAGGATGGGGGAATTTAAGTTAAAAAGGGTGGGCCAGGCAGGGAAAGCGGGTGGAACAAACCCTAACATGAAGATTAGAACCCCTGGAATTTTAAGGGTTAAAACTCCCCCCTAACAAACGAAGGAAGATACTAAAAAAACATAAAACTAAAAGGGGGAAACCGGGTTCTGCTTCAGGAAACACCCCCGGAAACGCGGGGGGATATATTGGGAAAGAAAAAAAATGTGGGGGGGAAAGGGGTGGGGGGACCCCAGCAATAAGCAAGAAAGGGGGGGTCAGGGATTCTCCTAAATAGAAGCCAAATGCCAGGGGTTTTCCCCTCAAACTTTGTTTTTGGAGGGGGGGATCCCTACAAACACCCCGGGAAAACCCCATCAGGGGTTGAGCATTTAAAATTTGTATATGCACCCACAACACAAGACATATTTTTTTCCCCCAAAACCCTTTTGGAACAGCGTCCTCCGGGAAAAGGGGACCACAATTAAAAATAGCGGGGGATTTCAATGAGTAATGTGTAATAGTGAGGTAAAAAAAGGGCGGGGTGAGGAAGGGGCAGTGTAGGGGGGAAAAGGGGACAGACTCGTTGTCGCGGGGTTTTTTCAGACCGGGGGCTAAACGCCCGGGTTGGAGACATGGAAATCCCGGGGGGAAAGGGGGAATTTCCCTTTCTATTCCCATCCCGGGAATTCCGGGCCCAAGAATAAATTTATTTCTTTCGGGAATGGGACCATGTTTGGGTAAAGGGGTAGATTCGGTATCCTAACATTTTTATTTCAGATCACGCCCCTTTTAAAAACCCCACACTCCAGATTTTTTTTCCCCCAAAAAAAGGGAAAACTGATATACCTGGGAGACTTCCCGGAATTCTCCTGAAGGAGGGGGGTTTTTGTTACACCTGATAAAAAGTTGGTAAAGGGAATTTTGCAAAAACTAATGGGGGGCCTGGGGATAACCCTTCTTTTTTTGGGACACAGCAAAGGCCCTTTTCTGAGAGTAAATAATAGCTTATACTACTCACATTTTAAAATTTCAAGCCAAAAACGTTCCCAGACGATGACCTTGAGGCTGAGGGATAGTTTCTACCTTTCTAGGTTTTTTTGAAAGAAAGGGGGTAAACGCAGTGTAAAAGGCAAAGCAAAGGGGTTCGAGGGATGGCAGGAAAAAACTGGATAAAATATTCAGTGATCAACAGTCAGCTACCTTTTTTCAAATTTGGGAACAAATCAGGGGGGAAATTTTACAAAATTTTGCTAGGGGGAAAATGGGGAAAAACTATAAATTTATGGGGTCCCCAAAAACCCCAAGGGGGGGCCAAACAAAACAGATTTCCAAAAAAATAAATACAGTGTTTAAGGGGTTTATGAGGAGTTAATAGGGAAGGGGTTCCTTTTCCGGACTTTAGGGAAAAAAGCTTTCTAGATAAGGTTGAAATTGGGCCGGCATTGGGCGGAGGAGGACTTTGGGGTACCTTAATTTCGCCCATTGGGTTGGGGGAGTTTATGGTCACGGGTCAAAGGGATCCCCCAATAGCAAAAACGCCGGGGCCCCGATGGCAATTTTACGGGGGGCTTTTAAAAAACTTTTAGGCAAAGATATAGGGGAGGTTTCTCAACAGGGTTTTTAGGAATCATTGGTAAAAAAAAGGTATGTCTTCATCCAACACAAACTTATAACAGGGTTTTTAAAATAAGGAGGGGGGAAAGGTTTTTCCCCGATTTCCCCCAGTTCCTAAACCGGGCCCATTTCGTTAACCAAAGTGGGTATTAAAATATTTTTCCAAATTAAAATTTGGGAAACAACTGCCCTGTGTTGCCTAAAATTTGTTTTCATAAACAAAACGGTTTTTGTAAAAGGAAAGGTCCCCGGGGGGTTGGGTTTAAAAATTTGGACGGTAGGCGGTTTCTGGAAAGTTTTGGAAGGGAAAGGGGTTTAAACAGGGTTTGGGCCCAGCGCTTTTTCGCCGTTGGGCCCGAAAAGGTTTGAAAAATGTGAAATGGTTCCGGTTGTATAAAGGGCATGGGGCCAAAAAAACATTTTAAGGGGAAAATTTTGGGCTTTTCACGGAACAATTTTTAAAGACCAACCTATGGCCAATTTAAAAAAATCCTGGTTTTCCCGTCACGCCCCTTTTCCGGGTACAGGGGGAAAAAAACACAGGGGTGCCCGCTTTTTCCCCCTTTTTGTTTAAAAATTTTTTCCGAGCCGGCATTTGACACTTGATTAGTTCTGAAACCTTTTTAGGGAAAAAAGGTGGGCAAATTTTGAGGGGAGGTCAACTGTGCTCTTTGCAGACTACATGAAGCTTTCCCGAGTTTTGCCAAAAAAACATCCCCGGGGAAAGGAAAAAACCCTTTTTGGGAAACAAGTTTGGGGCCCCTTTGCGGGGAAAAAAAAATTAATATAAACTAAAAAACAAAATGCTTTCTTTTAGGAGAGTACAGAGGAGGGTGCACAGCTTTAATTTAGGGTGCCATTTGTCCCCCTTCCTCCTTTACTTTTTAGGGATACCCAATTGGAAGGGAGACTCAGGCTTAAAACCAACTGAACATGGGCCCTTGAAAAGAAAAAATACTAGGGGAATTGAAAAGGTGGATTTCATTTCCATTATCGTTAAATTTTTTTGGGCGCAGCTGATTTAAAATTATAAACTTTCCCCTCGTTTATCCCTTTTTAAAAATTTTCCAATTCTTTTTAAACTAAGGATTTTAAAAAAGTTTACAATTCCCCATTTGTGAAATTTTTTTGGAATTTTCCCAAAAGACCCCAAAGGTTTCCTTTTAAAAAAACTTAGAAAGTCTAAATGGAAAGGGGGGCCCGAACCCACCCAATATTTAAAATTTTAAAAATTTAGGGCGTTTTTTTAGGCCATGTGAAGGGGCTGGCTAAACAAGCAATACTTCTTAACTTACACCCCCTAACCCGGGAGCTAAACTACCCGGAGAACCGGTTGCGCCTTACACACGCGGTTTTTGAGACTTCCTCTGCTTTTAAAAGGGGTGTGGGGGCCCAGAGACACTATTGCCACAAGGAAAGCATTCAGGGAAACTGTTTTACATTGCCCCCACAAACCTATCTAAATATGCTCCCATTTTGGGGGTTTTCCCCCCGTTTTTCCGGGTGGGAGGGGAAAATAAGTTTTTTTTAAAGGTCCCGGGGAAATAAAAATATAAGATCTATAGGGGACCTATCAATGAGAAGGAAAACAAATTCATGGCGTGCAAGAAATGAAAGAAAATAAAGGTTTCCGGGGGGGCAAAATGTTCCCCAAATTTTGGCAAGTGATGGCCTTTTGTAATTTTAAGGTTAAAAAATTTAAACGGCAGCAAGACATCTTGGGGTTTTTTGAAGACCTTGGGAGGGGGTCAAGAAAAGCGGGGGGTTTTCCCGTCCCCTGATTTTATAAGAACTATGCGATAGAGTGCAAGCCCTTTAAATTTGGGGAGTCCGTTTTTTTGAATTTGTGGGAAAAGGGGTTGGAGACCCCGAGGGTCCATCAAAAGATTAGAGGGGGTTGGGGGGAAAAAAAAGAGCCCCCTTTATCAATGAAAAAACTTTTCTTGATTTTTATTTTATTTTCCCCTTTGGGCCCCCAAAAACCACTTTTTGCGTTTGACCCCCGGCAGGAAGGGCCCCGCGCACAATCTCAGGAATTCCCAAGTGGGAGGGTACAGAAGGCAGAAACCGTTTCATTGGGGTTTTTTGCACTGCCCGAAGGCGAAAAAATATTGGGATATATCCTTTTGATCTTAAAGGGGAGGGGGGGGGTTTTGGGAAAGGGGAGGTACGGAGGTTTATCCTATTTGTACGATTTTCCATTACATCCCTTTTACAGGACAATTAGGGGGGAAGGGCCTTTAAAACTTTATTTAAAAACACAAAGGGGGTACCCCACGCTATTTTTTGGTGGCTTTAAAAGTGTAACCAAAAAAAATTGGTTTAAAAAAAAGGGGGTTGGGGCAAAGGAATTAAATTTTTTATGTTTAAATTTAAGGAAAAATTGCTAAAAATTTGATAGGATTGATGCGGGGAAAAAAATAAAACTTGTTTTAACTGAGAATTTCTTTACAAAAATGGAAAAGTTTTACATTAAAAATTTTTAACGGATGAAAATAAGGTGCTGATGGAATCACCCCTTTGTTCTTCTGAAAACTACCTTCCCCAAAGGAAAGAATTTCGGGTTTCCCCCGGGGGGGCAAGGGGTAGGGGGTGACAGGTGGGCGAAGGTAAATATGGGGTTTTTCCCGAGCTAGGGGGGAAAAAGATACAGGGGGAGGAATAACCTGGACCCGGGGGAAAGGCCCAACCTATCCTTTGAAAAAAGTGAGATTGAAGGGTTTTTTAAAAATTTAAAATTTAAAAAGGGGTCAAAATTTTCCCCGTACCCGGGGTTGAGGGGGGTTTGGGGGGGTTTGGGGGGTTTTAAAAGGGAGTTTTTAAGAAAAAGGCTAGGTTGTTTTTTTTGTTATTTTTCATATTCTTTTTTTTAAAAAAAGATGTGTATATTCTGCTTAGCCCGATGGGGTTCTGGGCATTTTTCGAAGTAATTTTTTGGGTTATTTGGGGATTTTGACATTTGTAAATTTTAAATTTTTTTCTTCCCCAATAAAAATCATTGTTTTAAAAAAAAAAAAAAAAAAAAAAAATAAAATGCCGTCCAAAATCCGACCGCACTTTAACACTGCTAGACCACAGGTTTTGGTGCAGATTTGCGCAAAAAAATCGGTCGGGTTTTCAGATTTGTCATTGGCAGATTATGTAACATGTTTTAAAATCCACCGGATTTTAAAACCGATCGTAAAAAATCCGTGCTGTATAGGCTACAGCACGGATTTTTCATTGCTGTCTATGGGCCACTGGTTAGGTTATGTTCACATGGTGTTTTGGATCCGATTTTGGATCCGAAAATCGCATCCAAAAGCGCTGCGTCAATCGGACCCAAAACGTATCCAACAGGCAGGTGTGTGTTTGGATGTGTTTGACTGCAGCAGGATCGCACCCTATAGTTTTAAATAGGGCGTCTGCTGCGTCTTTTGGATCAAGAGTTGACATGACAGTTCCTAGAACTGATCTGAAAGACACAAGTAAACGCGCATCACCGATCACTCGTCTGAACCCTGATTCGTGTTTTACATTGAAAGCAATGTAATCACACTGCTCATTGTTAGATGCGGGTTTGGGTCCGTTTAGGGTCCAAAACACGGATCCAAAATGTCGCGTGAACATACCCTTAAAGTTGGATTTTTAGCAGATTCTAAATACTGAATCCGCCAAAAATTCAACCAAAAACCTGTGCTGTGTAGCCTAAGGGCAGAGGCGTAACTTGAAGCTTCTGGGCCCTGGTGCAAATAGTGAAATGGGGCCCCTCCTCTACCATGTGCCATTTACAATGCTCTGAAATAAGGGCTTTTGGGGCCCCCTGAGGCTGGAGGGCCCGGTAGCGACTGCTACCTCTGCACACCCTGTAGCTACGCCCTTGCCTAAGGGGTGTAGTTTCTTAGATGGAGTCATTTATGGGAGTATCTGACATGCAAGCCCCTCAAAGCCACGTCAGAACTGGAGTGGTCTCAAAATAAATAATGAAATAAATGTTGAAAATTGTCTTGAAAATTGGAAAAATTACTACGTTTCTAAGCCCCCTAATGACGTAAAAAATAAAGACATTTAAAGGGAATGTGTCATCAAAAAATGACTTATTGTTTAACTCACATTTTTATGTTAAAACACAATTTTTAGGAATTTTTGGTTATGTTTTTTTTTATTTTCCATATCACTTCCAGTATTTTTTTTAAATAATTCTTAAGTCCTGCAGTTTTCACTTTGGCCACTAGGCCTAATAATCGTCTGACACTTCCTGCTCTGTTTAGAGAGCTTTTCAGCAGTCTGCTCATTATCAGTAAAAGCAGGGTCAAACTGAAAGGAGACACCATTGTGTATAGATAACACAGAATCCACCAGTCACAAGAGGAGATGTCACAGCTCCCCCCTCTCCCCTCCCTTCACAGTGAAAACTCTCCTATACAAGTCTATGGGACAGAAACGGTCTTAAGAATCCTATGGGCATGAAGCTGCTGTAAAGTATCTCTCTGACTGCTGTTAAAGCAGTGCAAGCAAGAATGTCTTCCCCACAATCATATATAGACGGCCGAATAGAGAAATATACAATAAGGAAATAAAAACGACGGAGAGGAAAAGAATGTGGATCAGGGGCTTGATTTAATAAGTAAAAAAAAAAAAACTGGCGACAGATTCCCTTTAAAAACTGATGCCAACCTAAAGTAGACACAAGGTAGATGAAAGGTATACACACTTTTGAGTGGACAAACTATCCAGCAAGGACGTCCATTTTTGTTTTCCTGCACCATGGATTAGAAACCTGTGGTGTGGAAAATCCACTCTGTAGTTCACACAGTGAAGTGAGTTAGATTACACCAGGATTTTAGCCAGACTGAATTCTTCATTAACCTCTTACCAACAGCAGACGTATGGCTTTGTCCTTTTGTTGGCAAGTCCGCTACATAGGAGGTGGCTGGCGGCTGCTAATTACAGCACACACCTGCTGCAAGCAGCAGAGATCAGAGTAGGCTCCGATCCCTGCTGTTTAACCATTTAGATGCCGCAGCACCTAAATGAATGATGCTCTCCGTCCCTCACTCTGACTGGCACCCCTGTGGTGAGATTGCAGGGTGCCGATCTGTAACCATGAAAGCCTAATAAAGGATTTCATATCTGTTATGTTAGAGGAAGGACATCATAGAATCGCCATCTTGGGGACACCCTTCTGCATTATTTATATAATATAGAAAGGTGTAAAAGAAATTGGACCCACGTGTGGTCAAGCACCCTAGAGGGACTAAATGGGAGAGTAAAAAAAAAAAAAAGTTTAGAATGCATTAAAAAATGATAAGTTCAAATCACCCACCTTTTGCCATTTTCCAAATAAAAAAGTTACACATATTTGGTCCTTAAAAGTCCAATATACTAAACCAATAACATCATTTATCCCGTACGCTGAACACCAAAGAAGGAAAAAATTCCAAACGTCAAAATTGCACTTTTTTTTCTTGTCATTTCACATTCCCTAAAAAATTGGAAGAAAAAGTGATGGAAAATAATTCACATATATCCCAAAACCATAGCAATAAAAACTGCACTTCAGCCCGCAAAAAAACGCCCATCGCTCAGGTCCATAGATGGAAAACAGAAAAGTTATTGGTCACAGAAATATAAGGAATAGAAAAAGAAAAAAAAGGCCCCAAGTACTTATTTTCACATTTCACCCCACTTAGATATTTTTTTCAGTTTCTCAGTATATTCTATGGTACGGCCAATGACACCTTTGAAAACAGCACCTTGTCCTGCAAAATACCCCCCCCATATGTCTATGTAGATAAAAGGTTATGGCTCCTGGAAGGCAGGGGAGAAAAAACAAGAAGCCATATAATTATGACCAGCCGTCATCGTGTGAACACACCCAAAAACCGCTCCCGGCCTCGTCCCACTCACATATCTCACTGCAGTCTATTACAATGTACGGACATGCTTCCAACAAACGCTCAGCTCTGGTGATTACCTGCACTAAAACATGGTAACAAACCCTCAGCTCTAGTTATTACCTGCACTAAAACATGTTAACAAACCCTCAGCTCTGGTGATTACCTGCACTAAAACATGTTAACAAACCCTCAGCTCTGGTGATTACCAGACTCTAGGATTCTAGATTGATGACCTGCACTAAAACATGGTAACAAACCCTCAGATCTGGTGATTACCAGACACTAGGATTCTTGGTTGATGAACTGAACTAAATCATTGTAACAAAGCCTCAGCTCTGGTGATTACCTGCACTAAAACATGGTAACAAAGTCTCAGCTCTGGTGATTACCTGCACTAAAACATGGTAAAGCCTCACCTCTGGTGATTACCTGCACTAAAACATGGTAACAAAGCCTCAGCTCTGGTGATTACCTGCACTAAAACATGGTAACAAAGCCTCAGCTCTGGTGATTACCTGCACTAAAACATGGTAACAAAGCCTCAGCTCTGGTGATTACCTGCACTAAAACATGGTAACAAAGCCTCAGCTCTGGTGATTACCTGCACTAAAACATGGTAACAAACCCTCAGCTCTGGTGATTACCTGCACTAAAACATGGTAACAAACCCTCAGCTGTAGTGATTACCTGCACTATAACATGGCAACAAACCCTCAGCTCTGGTGATGACCTGCACTAAAACTTGGTAACAAACCTCAGCTCTGGTGATTACCAGCACTAAAACATGGTAACAAACCCTCAGCTTTCGTAATTACCTGCACTAAAACATGGCAACAAACCCTCAGCTCTTGTGATTTCCTGCAATAAAACATGGTAACAAACCCTCAGCTCTGGTGATGACCTGCACTAAAACATGGTAACAAACCCTCAGCTCTGGTGATGACCTGCACTAAAACATGGTAACAAACCCTCAGCTCTGGTGATGACCTGCACTAAAACATGGTAACAAACCCTCAGCTCTGGTGATGACCTGCACTAAAACATGGTAACAAACCCTCAGCTCTGGTGATGACCTGCACTAAAACATGGTAACAAACCCTCAGCTCTGGTGATTGCCTGCACTAAAACATGGAAAACAAACCCTCAGCTCTGGTGATTGCCTGCACTAAAACATGGTAACAAACCCTCAGCTCTGGTGATGACCTGCACTAAAACATGGTAACAAACCCTCAGCTCTGGTGATTGCCTGCACTAAAACATGGTAACAAACCCTCAGCTTTAGTAATTACCTGCACTAAAACATGGCAACAAACCCTCAGCTCTGGTGATTACCTGAACTAAAACATGGCAACAAACTAAGCTCTGGTGATTACCTGCACTAAAACATGGCAGCAAACCCTCAGCTCTGGACATTACCAGACGTCAGGATTCCAGGTTCATGACCTGCACTAAAACATGGCAACAAACCCCCAGCTCTGGTGATTACCAGACTTCAGACCTTCAGTATTAACTGCTTATCGTTCCCATCCAGTTACAGTGAAAGCTTCGCATAACAGGAACATCACCCGGCGATGAATACAGGAGACACGCTGGTCTGGAAGCGAGGCGTCTACGAGCAGCGCCCATGTGGGAGACACAACTTTACTTCCGGTAGTGATTCTTTCGCTGAGACATCTCATTGGATATTGCTGTGTGACGTCACATAGACAGCGTTACAAGAGTTTAACTCCCGACGTTGCTTTCAGTGTATCCACTGCCTGCAGCGGCCATCTTCCCTAAGCCTAATTCTCCCAAGAATGCTGCAAGTAAATTGTGTACAAAATATACAACAAATTGGGCTCGGAGGTCCTCCATGCCGTGTATTATAATGTAATAGATCATAAACGACGAGACCTGCTGGAATTTATAGTTAAATACTGATAACAGTGATTTATATGTGGTGTCAGAGCTGCATAATGAATTTTCATATGTGGCAACACAAACAGGAGCGCGGTTACAGAAAAACAGAGAAAATAATGGGTAGAGATGGGAGGTCACATCATTCAATTGCGACACCATCACACGACTTCAGTTTACAATTCATAATCTGATATGTATGTTAATTGCAAGCCAGAAACATAAAGTACTCCGATCCTTAAGTGATAGAGGTCAAAGATGGCTGCATGGCGATACCTGAATCCGTCGGTGAACGCAAGTTGTCATGTTGCGACCTTTAGGGTGCTTTCACACATTGCAGTTTTGGTGTAGTTTTAGCTGCGCTCCAATTAAACTGCCTTTATTAGCAGCAAGCTTCTTTCACTTATCGAAATTGTTCAGAAAGGTGTTTCAAGTAAATAATGACTGTGTATGGAGTCTTGCGGATTAGGGTATGTTCACACGGCGTCATTTCGCCACGTATTTGTGCTCTAATACGGGCAAGATGCGCGTCGTAATTAGGGTAATCCATCGTTCTCAAAGAGAGCTATGGATTACGCCTCCTCTCCCCGCTCGTACAATATGATCGTATTGTACATGCGGGGAGATAACTGACATGTCAATCACTTGCGGCAAATACGTGCCGCGAGTAATGCATATCTATGGGGCTGTCGGGCTGCCGTCCCCACCCCCGCGCCACGGGAGTACGTGCATACTAGCGCGAGCTAATTTTTGGTGCGTTTTTGATGCGTTTTTTGTGCAGGAAGGCACAGCAATTAATGCTGTACAGTGCTGAACAAAAATTGTGGTGAAAATCGCGATAAAAATAGCGATTGTACCGCGATTTTTGTTCAGCAATGTACATCATTAATTGCTGTGCCTTCCTGCACAAAAAACGCATTATATTAGAAACAAAAACGCACCATGTGAAAGCACCCTAAGGCTATGTTCACTCGGCTTATTTTGGGACGGATTTCAGCCGTAATTTGCGCAGTACTGCGCGTAATTACGGACCGAAATCCGTCCCAGTAATTACGGTAATCCACAGTTCTCATAGAGAACTATGGATTCCGTCTCCTCTCCCCGCTCGCGAAATACGGTGAGTGGGGAGAAAGTGACATGTCAATTATTCACAGCGGGATGTTGCATCTAAATCGCAGCATTTGCTAATAAAAGTGAATGTGGTTTTGAAAGAGTAAGTCACTAGGAATTCATGCTGGAATCATTTTGGGCTGGGGTGCTTTAATTCGGTGCGTTTTTGATGCGTTTTTTGTGCAGGAAGGCACAGCTATTAATGCTTTACATTGCAGCATAAAAAATGCGTCAAAAACGCATCATGTGAATGCACATTTATGGTATGTTCACACGGCATGTTGACTCTGTGTTTGCATACGTTTCTAGATGTGTGTTTGGATCTGTGTTTCGGACCCAAATACGCATCTAACAATGTGCAGTGTGATTTCCATTGCTTTCAATGTAAAATCCACATCGGTGTTCAGACGAGTGATCGCTGATGTGTGTTTACTTGCGTCTTTCGGATCCGTTCAATGAATTGTCATGTCAATTCTTGATCTGAAAGAGGCAGCAGACGCCCTATTTAAAATTATAGGGTATGATCCTGCTGCAGCAAAAACGCATCCAAACATGCACCTGTTTGTCCCGATTGATGCAGCACTTTTGGATGCGATTTTTTTATCCAAAACACTGTGTGAACATACCCTTACGGTGCTTCCACACAGCGCTTTTGGATAATTTTTCGATCCGAAAAACATATTTATGTACCCAAAGTGTGGTGCGTGTTTGAATGCGTTTTTGCTACAGCAGAAACGCACCCTATAGTTCTAAATAGGGCGTCAGCTGCGTAAAACGGAAATGTTGAACAGATAGGAAAGACATGTATCGTTTGAACGTCGATGTGTGTTTTACATTGAAAGCAATCACCCGTCTGATCGCCAATGCATGTTTCACATTGAAAGCAATGTAAATCACATTGCACATTGTTAGGTGTGTGTTTGGGTCCGACACACCGATCCAAACACGCATCTAAGAAACACCACGTGAACATCCTCTTAGGCTATGTGCACATGCCGTAATTGTGGCACGTACAGTACACGCTGCAATCGCCGGGTGTTTTGGGAGTCGCGCTGATCAGCGTGTATACCCAAAGCACTGGGGGGGCCGGCCCCATAGACATAGCTCTATGAGAGCTATGAATTACCGTAATTGCAGCGTGCATTTTGCGAAATGCGCACCAACACAAGCCGTGTGAACATACCCTTATATTGACCAGGATTCTGGAGAGGGGTCGCTGATCCAGGGATTTATTCTGATTGCCAGATTGGAGTCGGGTAGGATTTTTTCCTCTAAAATAAGTACAATTGGCTTCTACCTCCTCTGGATCAACACTATAGCACAATAGTCTGAACTGGATGGATGTTTGTCTTTTTTAAGCCTTAGAAGCTATGTAAGTTTTTTTTACAATAGAACCCTATTTGGCATCTTTCATGAGCATTGGTTTAACACAAACATATTGGCGTGTATGCAAAACAGGGGCCGTAAACCTGATGCCAAACTCATGCGGCCAACGATCACGTTTGTGGTTTTGTTCACATACATAGGACCCCATTGCAAAAGAATATGGGCTCCCACCACCTAATAACAGGAAACAAAACAACTGTAAAAGTTCTAATAGTTAAGGTGTATATAATAGCGCCATATATCAGAGAGCCCACACACTAGTAGTGCTTTATTTCATACATGCCAACTCTCCCGTTTTTGGCGGGGGGGGGGGGGGGGGGTGTCCCGCTATTTGTGTCTCCCCCCCCCCCCCGCCATCCCGGCAGAGTTGGCGAACCTCCCGCTGCCAGCAGGCAGCGGGGCTTCTTTAAATGACCGCGGCACCAGAGTAGCGCTGGTGCGCTACTCTGGCGCCGGCGGTCCGCTCCCACAAGCGGGTGAAGCGGCCGCAGCGTCCGCTTCACCCGCCCGGGTCTCGCTGTGCGGGGAGGAGGCAGGAGGGATCGCTCCCTCCTCCCCCTGTATGTCCGGCGCCGGTGCGCGCCGTACATACAGGTCAGCGTCTCAGGGGAAGTGACGCGCGGCTGCACTCACTTCCGCTGCGACGCTGAGGAGCTCGGTCGGGAGCTGGCCGCGCTGCAGGGAGCCTGGTGAGGTAAGTGGATTTTATTATTTTATTTTTATTAGCTTGAGGGGGCACTACCTGGCTACAATGGGGGGTCTACCTGGCAACAATGGGGGCACTACCTGGCAACAATGGGGGCACTACCTGGCAACAGAGGGGGCACTACCTGGCGAATAATGGGGGCATCTACATGGCAACAGAGGTGGCACTACCTGGCAACAGAGGGGGGACTACCTGGCTAACAATGGGGGCACTACCTGGCAACAGAGGGGCACTACCTGGCAAACAATGGGGGCATCTACCTGGCTAACAATGGGGGCACTACCTGGCAAACAATGGGGGGTCTACCTGGCAAACAATGGGGGCATCTACCTGGCAACAGAGGGGGCATCAACCTGGCTAACAATGGGGGCACTACCTGGCAACAGAGGGGGCACTACCTGGCTAACAGTGGGGGCACTACCTGGCAACAGAGGGGGCACTACCTGGCAACCAATGGGGGACTCTACCTGGCTAACAATGGGGGCACTACCTGGCAAACAATGGGGGCACTACCTGGCAAACAATGGGGGCATCTACCTGGCAACAGAGGGGGCATCTACCTGGCAAACAATGGGGGCACTACCTGGCAACAGAGGGGGCACTACCTGGCTAACAATGGGGGCACTACCTGGCTAACAATGGGGGCATCTACCTGGCAACAGAGGGGGCACTACCTGGCAACAGAGGGGGGCACTACCTGGCAAACAATGGGGGGGCACTACCTGGCAAACAATGGGGGCACTACCTGGCAACAATGGGGGCACTACCTGGCAAACAATGGGGGCACTACCTGGCAAACAATGGGGGCACTACCTGGCTAACAATGGGGGCACTACCTGGCAACAATGGGGGCACTACCTGGCTAACAATGGGGGCACTACCTGGCAACAATGGGGGCACTACCTGGCTAACAATGGGGGCACTACCTGGCTAACAATGGGTGCACTACCTGGCAACAGAGGGGGCATCTACCTGGCAAACAATGGTGCATCTACCTGGCAACAGAGGGGGCACTACCTGGCTAACAGAGGGGGCACTACCTGGCAACAAAGGGGGCACCTACCTGGCGAACAAAGGGGGGCATCTACCTGGCTAACAAAGGGTGGCATCTACCTGGCTACAGAGGGGGCATCTACCTGGCTACAAGGGGGCATCTACCGGCCTGTAAGGGGCACTCCCTGGTTATGGGGGGCTACTACCTGGCTATAAGGGCATCTACCTGGCTTTCTTCCAAAGCCGTTATGCAGTTAGGTGGAGTGGGTGTGGCTTTTTGAAGGGGCGTGGCATACCGACAAGATGGGCGTGTCCATGCAAATTTTTGCCGCGGCGCTACAATCTCCTGCTTTTTCATTTTCAAAAGTTGGCAACTATGCTTTCTTCCGGAAGCCTACTGACTTATCACTTCCCTAATAAAAGTAACATTGGGCCTCATTTATTAAAACTAACAGTAGGGGTATGTTCACATGGCGTAAAACGCGCTGAAAAGTAGCCCAATATCAGCCTCAGACCAGCTTCAAATCTTCCTTCATTGACTAAAATGTAAAATACAAACAAATTGGACATTATATACTTAAAAAAACAAGGCCATGCTTACAGCTCAAAGGTTGGACCCTAAACTAAACACAAAAAGACTATGTGCACATGGTTTATTCACGGCGTAATTGCGGGACGGATTTTGCCTGCAATTACGGTGTGTGTACGGGGGAGGGGGCGTACACATGCATTATCCACAGCGCGTATCCCGACTGAGAGGGAATCCATAGTTCTCTATGAGAACTGTGGATTACCGTAATGACTGGGACGGATTTCAGCCGTATTTGCGCGCAATACGGACTGAAATCCGTCCCAAAATCAGCCGTGTGAACATGGCCTAAGATCATATTATTATTATTATTTATTTTAAAGCGCCATTGGTTCCAGGGCGCTGTACATTCGAGGGGGGTTACATACATAACATAGGTCAAACAAGTACAATCATAAGTGATGAATGACAATTGGCACGACAGAGGGAGAGAGGACCCTACACGCGAGGGCTTACAATCTACAAGGAGGGGGAAAGAGACAGAAGGTAGGGGCAAACATGTTTGTGGAGGGTATAGTGGCAGCAGTGTTATTGTAGGTTATAGGCAAGCCTGAAGAAATGGGTTTTCAGGTTGCTTTTGAAGCTGGTGAAAGTGGAGAAGAGTCTGATGTGTTGGGGCAGTGAGTTCCAGAGTGTGGGGGGAAGCACGAGAGAAGTCTTGGAGACGGTTGTGTGAGGAGCTTATAAGGGGAGAGCAGAGGAGAAGGTCCTGTGAGGAGCGGAGATTGCGTGAGCGGAGGTATCTGGAGAGTAAGGCAGAGATGTATGGAGGGGAGAGGTCATGTAGAGCCTTGTAGGTCAGGGTTAACAACATGAAATTAATTCGCTGGGCAACGGGGAGCCAGTGAAGAGATTGACAGAGGGGAGAGGCAGAGGAGTAGCGAGGAGAGAGGTGGATAAGACGGGCAGCGGAGTTGAGAATTGTTTGAAGGGGAGCAAGAGTGCTAGATGGGAGGCCACAGAGAAGGATGTTGCAGTAGTCTAATACATGCCAACTCTCCCGCTTTTGGCGGGGGGGGGGTCCCGCTATTGGGGGTCCCCCCCGCCACCCCGCCAGAGTTGGCGAACCTCCCGCCGCCAGCAGGCAGCGGGGGTTCTCTAAATGACCCCGGCGCCAGAGTAGCGCTAGTGCGCTACTCTGCCGCTGCCGGGCCGCTCCTACAGGCAGGTGAAGCACCTCCCCCTGTATGTACAGCACCGGTGTGCGCCGTACATACAGGTCAGCGTCGCAGGGGGGCGTGACGCGCGGCTGCACTCACTCCCCCTGCGACGCTGAGGAGATCGTTTGGAGCTGGACGGGCTGCTAGGAGCCTGGTGAGGTAAGTAGTTTTTATTAATTGTTTTTATTAGCTACATGGGGCAATGCCTGGCTACTGGGGGCAATACCTGGCTACAAGGCAGCAATACCTGGCTACAAGAGGGGGCACTACCTGGCTACAAGAGCGGTCTACTGCCTGGCTATTAGGGGTAACTACCTGACTATTAAGGGGCACTACCTAACTAAGGGACGTCACCTGGCTGTTAGGTGGCTACTACCTGGCTATCAGGGCACTACCTGGCTAGAGGGGCATCTACCTGGCTTTCTTCCAGAGCGGTTATGTATTTAGGTGAAGTGGGTGTGGCTTTTTCTAAGGGGCGTGGTACACTATCACGATGGGCGTGGTCATGCCAATTTTTCACCACGGCACACTCCGCGCACCGCCCCTTAGCATCTCCCACTTTTCCACTTTCAAAAGTTGGCAACTATGCCTAAGAGGCAACACAGGCCCCTGTGCTACTTGGGAGAGATGAAACAGGTGCAGATAATTGATGCACACCTCACACACCCATCCACTAGGAGAGCAGCTGAATGACAGAAACTGCATACTAAATAACTGCCCTACAAGGTTACATAAGGTGACATCCACAGAGACATATACACCAAAGGATATGCCATCAAAGTCTGATAGGTGCGTGCCCAGAGACCGCTGAAAGTGACGGCTCAGAATCGAGAGCTGCTTGCCCATGACTCTTCATTCTGTTCTATGACGGTTTCGAACACTAGTGAGGGGTGTGTTCAGTTGTACTCTGAAATCACAAGGAATGTAAAATACGCCTTGTTGTTCACACGAAGCCTATTTCACAAACATAAATTTTTGGATGCAGTGAGAGACGTAAAAATAAGTGACGTCAATTCATTTTTCGCCTGTAAAATCCCCATAGGAAACAATGGGAATAGGATTTTTCAAAATACACCTCTAATCGGGCATTTTTTGAAGCAGATTTTGGAGCATAAACTTAGGCTATGTTCACACGATGTATTGCAGCACATACAGTACGCGCCGCAATACATCATGTGTTTCGGGAGCACGTACTCCCGCGGCCCGGGGGGGCTGGCAGCCCGCCGACCCATTGACATGCATTACTCATGGCGCATGTATCTCCCCACAATACGATCGGATTGTGCGGGCAGGGAGAGGAGGCGTAATCCATAGTTCTCTATGAGAGCTATGGATTATCGTAATTATGGGGCGCATTTTCTAGCGTATTAAGCGCAGTACGCCGTGAAATACGCTCCAAAATAAGCCGTGTGAACATCTAAGACTGTCTCTGTTACCCATAGCAACCAATCAGAGCTCAGCTTTCATTTCATATAGGGCTCTGGAAAAATCAAAGCTGCGCTCTGATTGGTTGCTATGGGCTCTGATTGGTTGCTATGGGCTCTGATTGGTTGCTATGAGCAACAAAGACCGTCTTACTGCTAGACCGTTTTAATAAATGAAGCCCTATGTTGTTGTGTCTGAGGGGCCCCCTCAATACCCTTGGGCCCCATTGCAGCTGTTACGGCTATAGTTTCGCCCCGCAGCCACAGCAGCGTGTCAACCTGGTCTTTTCTAGAGATATCATCAGTGTCAGACTGGGGCGCCTATGGCCCACAGGTGGAGTTGATTCTAGGGCCTCGTTCACACGACGGATTTGGCTGCGTTTCCCACGGCCAAACCTCGTCCTATCCTCACCGAAAACTCGCATCTCCCGATGCGGGTTTGCGGCGTGGGCGCTGGGCGTGGTCGCGGCGCAAGTGAGGCGTGGTTTGGGGCGCGGCTTGCGGCGAGGGTTTGCCCCCATGCAAATTAGTAGGCAGGGGGAAAACCGCGCCGCCAGCCACGGCGACACCCGCAGAAACACCGCATGGCTGCCGCACTGAGGACTCCCTGTCAGGAATTGACAGAAGAGTTCTCAAACACGCGTGGCAAAGCCGCAGCCAAACCTGCGGTGTGTGAATATTAACGCGGTTTCCCATAGGAAACCATGTTAATAAACTGGGCGCGATTTGGACGTGGTTTTGGCCGCGGAAACCGCGTCGGAACCCGTGGCCATAACCACGTTCAAATCCATCGTGTGAACATGCCCTAGGGGTCACCAGTTGAGCTATTTCTGGAACCACTGGTGGAGATTATTTTAGGGGCACAGCCTATAGCTACTATAAATGACTGTAGATGCCTCCTATACTCTGCCTCTTGCTTTTTGCCTCTTTCTCTGCTTTTCTGCCCTTTAGGGTATGTTCACACGGCTTATTTTTGGAGCGCATTTCGCCGTGTAAATGCGCCCCATAATTACGGTAATCCATAGCTTTCATAGAGAACTATGGATTACGCCTCGTCCCCCCGCATGTACAATACTAACGTATTATACTCGTGGGGAGATAAGTAACGTCATTTATTTGCAGCGCTTACGCGCCGCGAGTAATGCTTGTCTTTGGAGTACTCGCTGATCAGCGCGAGCTCCCGAAACACACAATGTGTTGCGTCGCGTACTGTACACGCCACAATACATCGTGTGAACATACCCTTAAGAGAATATATATGCAGCTAAAAAACAACTCCAGGCCTGCCATACTCAGGGGCCCACCGGGTTCTTCTTCTATTCCCCTGTAGGCCAGTCCGAGCCTGGATATCATTATAAGATGGACACTGTTAATAGGCCCCATTGGGCCCTGACTTGTGATTACGGTACGTTCATATGGCATAGACAAAACGCCAGTCTTTTTTTGGCACACTCTGTCCACGGCTTGCGGATTCAAGCCGTCTCCCTTCGTTCATGTTCTGCCTGAAAACCGGGTGGAATAATGAACACGTTCTAAGTTTTTAGGCCAGCAGTGTCATAAAACGGTTGGTGGAAAATCCCCTCTGTGTGGACTGCTGCATGGATTTTCTATTTAAATCAATGTAAAAGGTTGACAGATGGTTTACAAATCTGAAAACCGTCTGTAAAACCCACTGTAAACCCTTGCCGTGGGGACGGGCTGTTAGGGTATGCTCAAACGATGTACTGCGGCGCGTACAGTACGTGGCGCAGTGCATCGTGTCTTTCAGGATTCCGCGCTAATACGCCCGTGGCGCGGGGGGGGGGGGGTGTCGGCCCCATTGACATTCATTACTCGCGGCATATTTGCCGCAAGTAATTGACATGTCGCGCATAGAAAAATAGATAGGGGGAATACTTGTAAAGACCGTCTCACAGGATAAAGAAAATTATTCCCTTAAAATAATAACTTTTATTAGATATGCATTTAAAAACCCAATATAAAATATCTCATAATGGCCTCACACAACTAGCCACCTAGAAAGTTGGTATGCACTCAAAAATACCCAGTACTGGCTATATCTAGTAGCCTATATATTCAGGGTAAGATTAATACTCATACACGAAGGGGAACACAAACACCTCAAAATATAATTTCATACAAGCATTGGTAAATGAGTAACAGCTATATATTAGTTAATGAAATTATATCATTGACTCACAATTCTGTAGACCTTGCTTGATTTACATCTGGTACCTTCATAGATAAATTTAGGTATATACCAGTAAAGAAAAATTATGAGCATATGGACCGGATGTAAGAATAAAACACTACGTCCAAAACTCCTATCCAGGCAGAGCACCCGTCAGACAGACAGGTGCTCGCCTGGATAGGAGTTCTCTATGAGAACTATGGATTACCGTAATTTCAGCACGCATCTTGCCCGTATTAGAGTGCAGATACGCGGCAAAATGCGCGCCGATTTTACGCTGTGTGAACCTACCCTTACTGTTCCTTGGTTTAACATTGCTAAAACTGATGGGAGGTTTATAAAAACAAAAAGTGACGTAGTTGCTCATGGCCAGCTATTAGGTTGCTGCTTTTCCAAAGGGTTCGTGAAAACGAAATGTTTGGAAAGTGCACTTAATTTACTTAGGTATAAAAATTAACTTTTATTAATAATTTTAAGATAAATATCCCAAAGCAAAAACAAGTAAAATATAGAAAATGACCACAGTACATCTAGACATGTAGTGATAGAAAGAATGTATATATGATCAGGGCAAAAAGGAAATAATTTGTAGAAGGGAAAAATATAGTTCCACGATTAATGGAACAAAATATGAAATAGTCTCCTACTATAAACCCTGCCTACAAAAACGTGGGAGTAAGCGTCCCAATAAGGACGGTCCCACCAGGAACCTAACCCTATCACTAAATGCTAATAGTTATCCTATCACAAAGTGTCAACAGACAGGATAACAATATATGTTTCAAAATATAAAATGACACATCACCTTGAAGTGTATATAGTATCGCATAAGTATGCTACAATGTATCCAACAATTGCAGCAAGATAATTGCGGCGATTTACAATGATTTAAACAGTATACACGCCGCTATTCTAATGCACTTTCGGTACCATAAGAATCCCAACATGTTTCGGCACCCACAAACGCCACATCAGGGGATAGGTAGGTGGGCTATGAGTGTTGTGCAAAGCAATTAGAATGAAGCGTACGGCTCCAAAACCCGGTTACAGCTATGATGGGCTGCACCTTTTCCAAAGGGCTCCTAAAAAAATGAGAAGGTGAAGTCAGACTGGTTGCTATGGACAAGCCAGGGCTGTGGAGTCGGCAAGCCAAAGCCCCGACTCCTCAATTTCCCAAACCTCTGACTCCCACTCCCTGACATGGCGCATGTTTAAGGCTATGTTCACACGGCTTAAAGCTGGATGTATTTCAGTCCGTAATTACGCGCCGGAGTGCGCAAATTACGGCTGGAATCCGTCCCTGTCATTACGGTAATCCACAGTTCTCATAGAGAACTATGGATTACGTCTCCTCTCCCTGCTCGGCGAAAACGCCGACGGGGGGAGATATGTGAATTACTAGCGGCGTATACGCGCCGCTGGTAATGCAAGTCTATGGGCCGACATGCTGCCCACCCCACCGCCCCGCCCCCAGCCACACGGCGTAATTACGTCCCGCAGTTAAGCTGTGTGAACCTAGCCTAAGTGATAACTTTACTGTAGTAAAATGGTTACATCAGGCTTTTTATCACTTTATGATACAATAATCAAGCTATTTAGGTAGTAACAATGTTTTGTTCTTTTGAATGTGTAGAAGAGACCTGGGATCAGATTTTGGTCAAGATATGATTGAATCTGATTCAGAGCCCAGAAGGAGTCAGGCAGTGCTGAAAGCCAAAGGTGGATTTACAAATACTAATAAAATAATAAAAATTAACATTTTGATTTTTAGGAGCAAAACAGTAACAATGTAGTTATATGACAAGAACCTGCAGAACTAAGCAGATGCTACATACTTGTAAGTCAAAGTCATGTATAAGATAGATAAGATGACTGTATATAAAATTGCTCTTTGCACTGCATCAAACTGGACCAACTTATTATATATTTTGGGAGTCGGAGTCGGCCCATTTTATGACGACTCCGATTCCACAGCCCTGGGACAAGCACACCACTTTTGCCTTGCACTAGTTTTTTATAAAGGAGTCTTCCTACCGTATATCACCGGAGATGGGATCTGCACCTATCTTGGGAACGGGCCCCGAAAGTATCGGCTCAGAATGGAGATCACACTTGTGCACAACTCTCCATTCCAGGCATTCTCAAACTGCGGCCCTCCAGCCTGTTGGGTTACTACAACTCCCATCATTCCCACTGTTCTAGATTATATAAACGCATGATGGGAGTTGTAGTTTCCCAACAGCTGGAGGGCCGCTCCATTCTGTTCTATGGGATTTCAGAGTACAACCGAACACACCGCTCACTAGTGTTCAGAACTCTCATAGAACAGAATGGAGAGTCATGGGCAAGCAGCTCTCGATTCTGAGCCGCACCTTTCAGACTTTGATGGCATATCCTTTGGTGTATACGCCTCTGTGGATGTCACCTTATGTAACCTTGTAGGGCGGTTCTCCTTTCTGAGCACTAGATGGTAGCATCATTGCATAGTTTTATAAGCAGGAGGCAGATCTTAGCCTAAGGGCTGGAGGGTGGATCTGATTATACCTGTATTATAACCGCCTGAGTGTCATGCAGCTTGCATTTCCTCTGCTCTTCTAGTGCACATAGTACATACTGTCAGCATGGCTGGAAAGCGGGTTGCAGTAGTCACAGGAGGCAACAAAGGTGTGGGGCTGGCTATAGTCAGGGCCCTGTGCAAGCAGTTCCAGGGCGATGTGTATCTGACAGCAAGGAACCCCAAGCTTGGAGAAGAAGCTGTCAAGGCCCTGAACACTGAGGGGTTGCGCCCGCACTTCCATCAGCTGGACATCAATGACCTGACCAGTGTCCGGGCTCTGCGGGACTTCCTAAAGGAAAAGTACGGCGGGCTGGATGTGCTCATCAACAATGCTGGAATCGCATTTAAAGGTATGTGTTTTTGTTGTCCACAATCCGTGCTGGGTCATTTTGGGTCCCTTAAGCATGACATATGATTGACATAAACGTATATGTTATTCCTGTCCATTTAAAGAAACGCAGGCGGATAGGACGGTTATAAAAAGATTAAGTTTAATATCACGGGAAGTCTGAGTAATAGAGAGAGTTCCCCCAATCAGGACCCCCATCTTCTATTGAGAGCAGATGCAAGGGGCGTCTGTCACTCTGGAGGACCAGGAACATCCGTTCAGTACATGAACATTTCAATGGGGATGGTGTAATGCTTAATGTTTGGGGAGATCCCTATGACAAAAATGTCTGAAGCAGAGAACCCCTTTATCAGTTCCACAGAACTCTTTTATAATATGTTTCTTGTTGTGTTGCATATATGTCTAGTCCTGAGTTACATCAAGTATCCTACTCCAGAGCTGCACTCCCTATTCTGCTGCTGCAGTCACTGTGTACATACATTATATTACTTATCCTGTACTGATCCTGAATTACATCCTGTATTATACTCCAGAGCTGCACCTCCTATCCTGCTGGTGCAGTCACTGTGTACATACATTACTTATCCTGTACTGATCCTGAGTTACATCTTGTATTATACTCCAGAGCTGCTCTCACTATTCTGCTGGTGCAGTCACTGTACATACATTACTTATCCTGCACTTATGCTGAGTTACATCCTGTATTACACTCCAGAGCTGCACTCACTATTCTGCTGGTGCAATCACTGTGTACATACATTACTTATCCTGTACTGATCCTGAGTTACAGCCTGTATTATACTCCAGAGCTGCGCTCCCTATTCTGCTGGTGCAGTTTACTGTGTATCATTATTATTACATTACTGTAACTGAATCCTGAAGGTTAAAATCCTGTATTATACTCCAGAGCTGCACTCACTATTCTGCTGGTGCAATCACTGTGTACATTACTTATCCTGTGCTGATCCTGAGTTACATCCTGTATTATACTCCAACGCTGCACTCACTATTCTGCTGGTGCAGTCACTATGCACATACATTACTGATCCTGTGTTACATCCTGTATTATACTCCAGAGCTGCACTCACTATTCTGCTGGTGCAGTCACTCTGTACATTATTTATCCTGAGTTACATCCTGTACCTTACTTCCAGCAGACTTGTGAATGCTGCTCTGGAGTACAATAAAGGCTGTAACTTAGACTAGGAGAAGATACGCACTGTAATGCATTTACAAAGTGACTCAACATTTTCTGTGTAGATTACTGTATAAGCTATACATAGAACGTGTAAGCCTGTGCACTTACTACTAATAAATTTGTTCTGGTGTAGATATGCACAAAGCATTAAATTTTAAAGATTTGGAATTCTATTCCCCAATATATTTTTATGACAGAGCAGTGAGGTAATAGTAAGTATAGAAACCGATATATCAGGAAACGTATTGACTGCAGCAGTCAGGGCATGCTGGGAGTTGTAGTTTCCTGGCTGATTTGAAAGCTTTGCAGGTTGGGTGGTGCTAGCCCTAGTGTGAACAGTGCAGAGGACATTGGTCTGCACCAGTCTGTGCCTGCTCTATAAATGCACAGTCATGCTGATTCGGGTCTTTGCTGTAACCTGTATTTCTGGTTTTAGAAGTTTTCTTCTCCAAAAGGAAGGGCTGCTAGTGCTGGGTAACCTCTACTTCGGTCCCCATTGCAGCTCCCACTGGGGCAGTCATCAAGCTTTCCCAGACTCCTGAAGGGCATATGTGCATGTCTATTGCAATAATGTACATAAAGTCTAAGATTTTGTGTACAAAATCCCATGCATTTGTCTAGAATACACTGTAGGTCATTTTCACATGTGCCTAATATGTAGGAATACCTTTTTAAAAAAAAAAATCCCAAATTTTTGGATCGTCAAAGAGGGGCACTTATGTTTCATTGTGAGAAATATTATTTTTGAAAGTATATCTATCACTTTCAATAGTCTCATTTACAAATTAGTACAAAATCATCCATTTTTATAAAATAAACTGCAACAAATTCATAAATGATACATACATTTAAGTCTGAAACCAGGGAGATGCAATTTGGAGCAATACAGTAACTTTATGAATGCAAGATTATTTATTAAGTTTAAAGGCGTTTTCCCACCACATTAAAGGGGTTGCAACCATCTTTGAGAATTAAATGTAAAGTGGTATCCATAGTAAAAATGGGGAATGTATTATACTCTCTAAGGTATAAATCTTTTAAAGGGGTTGTTCCTACAAGGATTGTTTTCTGTTAAAGACTTGCAAAACAAGTCACACCAATATATGTCCATTAGCAGGGTTCCTACTTATTCAAATACCCCCCCTTTTGTAGGGCTGCATAGCCCCTCAGGCACTACAGCTACAACCTTTTACTCTCCCCTAAAAGGTGTTTGCGTGGTCGCTATAGCTACAACCGGTTCATGCACCCTAGGGAAGCCAGTAAAAAGCCCCTGAATTCAAAATGAAAACGGGACTGGGGGGAATGAATCGATATAGTAAACAACCCCTTTAAGATTTTGGGGGACATGATGATGGGGTTTTTTTACCTTTTTTCTGGGGCAAAATGGGCCCCAATGAGCCCGGTACAATGTCTAATGCACCAAAAAATGTGTTAGGCGCATTGTTCGTAGACGACACTTTCTAAAGGCCCCCAAAATAGGGGGGTTTTGGGGGCGTCGCACACATTCGTAAAATTGGACACACTATGAATGCGGTTCGGGAAAAAATAGGGCTTACGCTCGGGACAGGGGGGACCATGTCAGTGTGCTCTGCCTGAGCCTGAGGGGTGATTTTTCGGTTTTGGGCAAAAATGTCCAATATTTTCAACTTCCACCAGTACAATAATAAAAAGTAATTTATGTAATTATCAAAATAAGAAAATTATTTAAATTTAATAAAAAAAATTTTCAAAAAAATTATAGAAATATACAAAATCCCCCAAAAAAAAAAACAATATTTTCCCATAAAAAATATTTAAAAAATTAATAAAACTAAAAATAATTTTACATTAAATAACCCCTGATGATGTGATCAGATTTTTACACATAAATTTGAAATTTTTTTGTGCTCTCACCCTTTATTCTGCATCAGGAAGAGCCAGACAGCACAGGTATTGTGGGATCGTGGTCCTCTAACAGGACCAGTACCATAGTTTCTATTCCTGACTGTATTTTAATGACTTTTCTTTATTTCCGCTATCGATAGCCTTTATACATGTTTGGGGGCTTACTAAGGGCCCTAGTTCCAAAATGCGCCAAAAAACCACAGGAGAGGGAACTTAAGACACCATTTATGAACGACAAAAACCCCCTTTAAAACTTTTCAGGCGCATTATACACTGGAAAATAGATGAGAAAATTAACTTTGAGCCGCCTAGTTCCATACATGTCTTCCTTAGTCTTAATGAATGGGACTAAGCCATGTGCAGACCTGCAGCAGATCACAGTGCACATCTGCAGAGGAAACAAGTTTGTCAGCCTTGGATTTCTGTTACAGATCTTGTAGTAAAGCAGTACAAACCCAAACGAAAACCTTCCCCCTTTCAGGTTTGCTGTTGTTTTCCTAAAAAAGGGGTCGCCGCAAGAAAAAATACATTTTGGGGTTTATTGTTCCTTATTATGGAAAAATGGGGTGCCCTTGCCTTTAATTTCTGGAACCGCCCAAGGGACAGTTCTTTGAACTATGTGGATAACAATCTGCAAGGCTGGAATCATATCAAAGTTTAATCGCCGATCCCCCAGCGGCTCACTTGTATGTCTTTTGCCAGCGGTTTTAAAAATTAAAGAATTTGTGCCCCCAAACCTAGGATTTGGGGGTCCAAATTACCCTGGCAGACCCCCGTGGTACAGGGTGATCCCTTGAATCCCTCCCTGTTTCCCGAAAAAGACATCCTCCCAAAAAAGACGGTCATATTTTTTTTTGCAATTCAATTTGGCCCCGTTATGCGCTGTTTTTTGGTGAAAACTACGTTATTAATACATGTTGATTTTGTTACAATTAAAAAGTGAATTTTTGTTCATGAAAGATAAACTCCCCCAAAAATAAGTCTTAGCCGCTTTACAAACAAAAATTAATGTAAGACCTGTCTTATTTTTGGGGGAAAAAGGGTATCAAGAATCCCCTAGACTCTTTTATGATGCCTTTTCTTGAACCCCACCCCAAAAATACTCCCTACGACATGAGATAGAACTTACAATGTTTATTTTTTCCCTATCTATCTATAAAAATAAACCTGAATATATAGTAAAAGACAAACGGGGGTTTTTAAAAAATAGGTCCATAGTGACTTTAGGGCCCTGTTGGGGAAATGTATGAGGGGTTTCTCCCAGTTTTCTGTGGTAAAAAAATTACACATTTTTGGGGAAGTGGATTTGTGCAAAATATTGAAAATTTTTGAGATTTTTTTACTTTCGGGGCTCACCAATTTTTAAAAAAATTGGGGCAGTCTTATAAAAAAGTTACAGGGGCCCGGCACTCCCCGGGGACAAGTTACTGAAAGTTGCACCAAAATTTGGGACAATTTTTGGTTTTTTTTTTGCCTTTTTTCGGGATCAACACTTTAGCAAAATAGGGCCGGGAAATGGATGGAGTCTTGTCTTTTTTCAGCCTTTTCAAAATATGTAACTGTGTAAAATTTTTTAAACCGAAAAACTACTCCCGGTCCCGGGTGGCTTAGGGCTTGGGCCCCATGCACGGGTTTTCCCGGTTTTTCAGGGCGGGTTTTTTAAAACCGTCTGCAAACCCCGGGGGACAAATTTTTTTATGGGCCTCTATGGAAAACCCACCCGCGGTCTCCATTTGGCCCCCCCCCGGTTTTCGGGGGTGGTTTTTTAGACCGCTGGGGAGCCCCAAAATTTATAGAACCCAATTTTATTTTTTGCCAGGATTTTTAGGGGAATTTTAAACATGTGGGGGACGAAGGGGGAGGGCTTTTTTTCAAACAAAACCCGGGGAAAAAAAAAAACCATCCGCCAGCGACTGTGTGCACGGGCCGAAAACAGTGCAAATACCGGTCGCCCCTTAGGATTTTTTAGACAGACGCACATACACTGAAAGATAGGCCCAAAATTTTTGAAAACCCTTTAAAACATTTGTGCATTTTACTACATTTTATTTTTATTTTTGTATTTTCTATTTTTAATACCCTTTTTTGCAGGGTCTACTTTGGGGTTTCTATGGCCACACATATGGGTTTTTATGCTCTATGGTGCTAGGTGAAGGAAGCGGTCTTCGTACAAAAAGTTTTGACATTGCCCCCATTCTGCCCACGGAGCACCAAACTGGGCACCCCGATAGAAAATTGTGTATTTTTCTCCACCAGCTTCCCATAATACTTTTTTAAAATATATTTTCCCCAAATTTTATTATTATAATATCTTTTTGTCCCATTATTTACAATGGTATTTCAACGCCTTGGAAAATTTGTCATTTTGTATGATTTTCCCGAAC